>VZSF01007967.1:16462-120919 GCA_013398295.1 Chionis minor | reverse complement strand
AGTATCGAGCTCCCAGGATGACATTCATAGNAGAAATATTCATAGTAAAATAATAATAAGAAAAAAATAATATTAATAAGAAAATAATGAAATATATACAATATATACAAAACCAGTATCGAGCTCCCAGGATGACATTCATAGCACTGGCAGGCACTGGGAATATCCCAGTGATGGATAGGAACTGGATTCTTGATCTGGATTCAGGAATGCGTAGGTCGGGATCAAAGGCAGACAAACAGACGGAGTCCTACTTGGATGCCAGCCGTTGAAGAAAAATGGGCTGACCCTTTGATCCCTCAGTTTTTATACTGAGCATGAGGCAGGCAGGATGGAATACCCTGTTGGTCAGTTTTGGGTCTCCTGTCCTGTCCACTGCTCCCCACAGGTGTGACCCTTCTACGCTTTTCCACTTCCAACTCTCTAACAGAGCACGTAACTGACCTTGGTTGTTATGGCAATGAGTATAAGCAGGAGCGTCTCTGCATACCATTCCTTGGTATTAGCTGTAAACATCAGACATTATCACTCTGAAAGCAGACACTGTCTGAAGAATATGCCATTAATTTCAGAGAGTTAGAAGAGGTTTAACTGAAAAGTAAAATTAGTGAAAAGAAAATTGGTTCTGTTTTACTTCGAACCAGGACATGTTGGCATAGCCAATGATTTCACCAAAATCCTCAGAAGACATTTATGGATCTTCTGTTGGTACATAAACTGGATTAAAGAAAATGTGGTGTGTATATTGTTAGACATATGCAGTAAAAAGAGATTGTTATTCTCTCTTAATAGCTTCCATGGTCTCTTTTAATACAGCAAGGCATGTGAGAGTGATCTTAAATCATTTAGCTAAAACTCTTGAACATATGTTTAACTTAAAGTGTATCTTTTGACACACTGATGAATATATATTTTTCCTGAATAAAATTCTATATAGTGTGTATATTTTTTCATGTATATTCATAATTTATCTTAATTCACACCAAGCTGAAAAAATAATTGCTTAGTTTAAGAAGAATATATAATATAATCTTTGTATATATAATAAAGAATTTGTGCCTTTTAGATTTTGAATTGGAAATGGTAAATAAATTTTCTCCAAATCTTAAAAAAAAAATGTGGAATAATAGTAAATTCAAAATCATGTAACAGTAGGTGTATGTGCACTTTCAGAATTTTTCTTTCACCTCTACTTCTAATGGTGATTTCATTAGCTTTCAGGTTAAGAGGTCTGAAGCTGAAGTAATTGTCCTATGAATTGGTACCCTCTGCTCTCCATTTGGTATAACAGCCTTATAAATTAATCAGTGAGTACTTTTTATGGAATTTACATGAGTAGTAGGTGTTTTCTTTTTTGTAGTCTATCACTTATCTTCATTTTTGAAACCAAGAGATTAAGAGACAAACGTTGATGTACTCCCTTCTGTCAAAACATGTAGAGGGAGCAAAGAACTGGAAAGTGATGGAGATTTCTTATCATCTACATTGTACAGTGCTGATAGGAAGAAAATACAGCCCAAAAGAGCTCTGTAAGGGTCATTTTTTTCCACCTTCATAGGTCCTATTCACAACTGGAACAGAAAATCTGACTATCCTAGAGGGAGAGAGCCACTGCAGCCACTTTGCTGGACAAATCCTACCAGCAGTGAACAGAGAATGCTTTGACCCTGCATATGACATTTTAAATGGCTGAGGGTGGGGAGGAGGAATTTAATTTAATTTTGGTTGACTTTTTCCCTCAAAAAGCCTCTGAACTCTCCATGAGGAACATTGAATGTGTTTTTGAAAAGTGATCACCAGGATGTATTAAAGTGACAACACATTTGTCATATGAATTTATAGAATGGGCGAAAGATGTGTACTTGCAATTAAGACATATGCTAAACAATTTCCTGCCATGTTATAAGTAAATTACTTAAAATACCTATTTTTCTATTATCACTTGTTATCATGCAGGTTTAGAGCACGCATCATCCAAAACTATTCTATACTGAACCTCCCTGTAAAATCATAAGACAAAAATGAAAATACCATCATCTGCTCCCTGTTGTCTTCTTTCCTCATTCACTTAGCAGAAATAATGAGTATGAAGCTAACATGTACTTGGACATCCACCAGTAACCACTATTAAAAAACTGCAAGTCTAATAGTTCAGTGTTTGTAATTTCTGGATGGTGCTTTCTTAAGTTTTGACTTGTGTGTATGCGTTCTCTTAGCTTTTTATTTTAATACATCCTTGCAAGAACTGAATATCAGCAAACTCCCAGTAAAAAAGGAGGGTGTTAGGAAATACTATACACCTATTCAAATGGATTTACAATAATTTAAAGATTATATTTGAGCTATGGAATTTCATATCCTCAAAAGGAAGGGAAAATAGTCTATTGTGAAGGGTTTCACTGGGGATAATCTTTTAGTTCAGACAGGAAAATAAAGTAATAGAAAATTGATCATGAGGAATTAGATCTTGTTTCATTTTTGAAAAGAGTGTAAAAACACTGATACACATCTGTCTTTTTTCATCTTTTTCCTTCTTTGCCCTCTTTGTTTCTTATGTTTTACTCCTTTAAATTTCTCTCTCTTCACTATATGTGACTTGCTGATAGATTCCTATCCACCTGTATTGTTAAACAGATTAATTGCTAAATCCTGAAATAATGAAAAATATAAGGTTGATGTTTTCATTTCTAAGTACAGTGCAATGTAATTTAGCTCCAGAAACCAAAAATTTAATATATGCACTTATGTCTTTCAAGACATTGGGAAGTTGTTTATGGTATATAGGCCACTTGCATTATTTTTATGCATTTCAACACTTTTTCTGTTGTCAGACTGGTGTGCATACAGCAGCACATCTCTACTCTACACAGCTGTGTTTGTGTTGGTTCCTTATAATGGCAATGAAAGGAACAGTAGAGAAATGTCAATTGTTTAACTAGGAATTAGGATTTCTTGAATTGGCATGCATGACATCATGTCTAATTTTCATCATTTCCTGATGAAATCGATACCATTGTGGTACAAGTTTTGTCACATATAACAATATGATATTTTATTCTTTAAACAATCTCGTTAAACTTTAAATGCTTATATACTATTTCATTATTTTTTGGTCGTGAAAGGGGACAAAATGTTAACAACTTTGAGAAGTTCTCCAGTCTGTTTATGCCCCAAATGTTTTGTCCTAAAGGAGGTGTGTTAGAAAAATTAGGTATACTGGGTTTTTTAACACTAAAAAGAGAGGAAATTTCTTGAATCTTAGCTTTTGAAAAGTGGTTGGTAATAAGTTTTTGCCAGCAAATGCAGTAAATAATAAATGTTCTACTGTTATAGATTTTTAGAAAATTTATATTTGACTGTTTAGTGAGCCGTCTAGAAAAAGTAAGGTGGGTGGACATTGTGTAAAGTTGGAAATACATATTCTGTAGACATACTCCAGACATTCTCTGATATGATATTTTCCCAAATAGGTACTGATTAAAGAAGAAATGAAGAAAATTGCAGCTTGTTGTATTTTGGTTTTTTTTTTAATAAAAAGTTTGTGAAAGAGGTGACTCTAGTTTGCAAATTAAAATTATGCTTTTTTAGTAAAAAATATGCAAGTTTTATGCTGCACAATATAAAAATATTTTTACTTATGTAGCCATGGTCCTAAGCAGAATTTCTAGAGACATCATCACAAGTTGCAATATAGGGTCCCCAAAAGATTGTTTTGTTCTTACAATGCAGCACAGCACATTCTTATTTAGAAGTATTTTTCATTTCAGCACAAATTACCACAGGCAAGGTAGGCATGAATTGGTCTTTCAGGTTTGTTTAGTTCCCCCTTCCCCCCAGTAGCACAAAAACCAAAGTTCCAATAATGGGAATGGTCCATGTGAGTCAAGGTGATCTGTGCCATGAAGGGTGTGAGGGTCTGGGAGGAAGAAACAGAATTATAAACAGGGAATATGAAAACATCCTCTTTTGCTCATCTGCAGTCAGTAGAAGAGTGTGGAGAGAGACTTAATGCTTACGCAGGAACTAAGTGGGAGACTAAATAGGATATAACAATCCACTAATAAATTAATTGGGATATAACACTGATTTGTGTTGTAGTATTTAATGCTGCAGTTTGAGATCGTATTCTCAAATAATGATGCAACACAATTATTCCGATGGAGTATGGACTGTCACCTCAGATACTGTCAGGAAAGTGGACTCTGATTATAGGAGAGTGGTTTTGCTATGCTAGTCAGGAAAATAGTTGCTGTCAATCTTTGCAATGTAAAATATTCGACCTCAGATAATTAACAGAGTTGGCTTAAATTATGCCAAATTTATGACTGAACTTTTGCCAAATTAGAGCACTAAAGAAGGCTAGTGAAAAAATACATGATAACGTGCCAGATATATACGCTTGGTTGCATATGTATGTATGCAGAATATGCATGACTGCATGTATTCTTCTATGTGGAGTCAGCTATAGTTACTCCATGCCCATCTCTGCAAGCTTGGGAATAAAAAACAATAACCCCATCAAGGGCTGGTGTGCAAGAACTGTATTCCTATTTACTTCTTGTATACTGCTGTCCTACTCTGCTACTACTGTACTGCAGTGTACTACTTGTTCCCTTATGCTGCAATCGTGGGCTCATGCACTGTACACAGTTAATACAAGAAGAATATAATACTCAGAGAAACTTTATTGAGGGACATAAAGTTCTGAATGGATCCCACTGGGCTAACATAAAAGCCACGCTTACTCCCTGGTCAAATTAAACACTGCTTGGTAAGTCACATGTACATACTATATGTATAAGGAAAATCAAATTAACATTGTCTATTTCTGTACGAATGCCATTGAGTTATATTCTTGTATTCTTTTTCACTCAATGAGGTTCTACAAAAAGTAAGAACTAGAGATGGGGAGCCACACAATGTTCATTCTCTTGTCTATTAAACAAATATTACTTTAATCTTTGAGTAATACTATGTTTTACAGTATGAAATATTTGAAGAATTAAATTACAGCTTCAAGTCTGACATTACAAACCACTTGATATTTGTATCAGAACACAAACTTGTATAAAAACTCTAGATGTACCACATTTTATCTGAACTTTATAAAACTGAATATATTTTAGCATTACAATCTGTTACTATGGGATATCTTTTCTCCTATCACAGCTAGTGAGCAAGAATACAAGAGACCTTCTGACACTGAGTTACTGTCTGCTGACCTGAGGAATAGATCCATACGCTCCCCAACTTCAGTCTCCTATACTGTTCTTCAACTTCATATGTTGGGTTCTGCCTTCTATGTTCTCTTCACTGCCTTGTTATGAGCCCTATTGTCCCTCATGCATCACAAAGGTCCTTTGATAAGCCAGCTACCAAGCTTTCTGTAGTAACTAGCTAAATCAATTTTTCCAACTGTCTGTAAGTCATCTTCAGTATCATTCTAACTCAGACTATTCTTTAGCGGTTCTCTTTGAAAACACAAAATTTTTAAATAAGTTTGATTCCTTTAGGATCTGAATGCTGTACTCAATGACATTTTAGCAACTCGGGCACATCTGTGTCTGAGAAAACACAAAGACAATAATGACCTTCATCTTCACTGTATGTTGGAAAAAATAGTTTATTCTCCTTTTGTGCTTACATATACCTATTGTCACTACAGGTCTGATAAATGCACAACTGGCCTTTTTAATATACAGAGAATATGAGAAAGGTTTACCATTGACTGCTTAGCATGTAGGCAAATTAGTATATAATATATAATTCCCGGATCAACATGTTCTTTGTAAAAAATGTGACTAAGAACATGAAAAGTTTTCACCTTGGTTCTGTTAAATCATCCTACTTTGTGAGTGGATATAGTAAGGTTTAGATATTAGTTATGTGTTAACATACAGCAGTATTACTGATGTGAGCCTGAGTTCTGCTGACCTACTAAGATCATCTTTTCAAAGGCCCCAGTAGATTCAGGTTAGTACTGTTGTGAAAGAGTCGGGGTAATTCTGTTGAAGAGAATTGCTTAATATTATCTTGTGCAAAGCACTGTAATAAAATAACAAATAATAATAAAAATGAAGGCAGCTTTTTAGATTTTATAGCTTAGACTTGTTCCAAGTGGTCACTCAGATTAGCTGCTTTTTAGGTGAGATAATGAAGAATGCCACTCAGTATTTCCACATGGAACAAAGGACCTTAATTAATTTTGGTTGAGAACCACTTCCTTTCGTTGCACAAGTTCTTTTCTGTCTTTCTTGGATTAAAAAAAATAATAAATCACAGGCTTTCATAGTCAATTCCTATTTAATAATCCGTGAAGGAAAAACTTTAAAGATGTTATGAAGAGGAGGACCTTGATTTCAACAGGTAGGTACTACCATTTCCCAAACAGTAAAAGTGATCATAACCAAAACGGATTAGGACTGTTTCTGTTTTTCTGTTTACTAAAGTTAAGACCCAAACAATACCATTATTTGGAATGTACTATTTCAAGTAATGCAAACAGCACACTAGTTGTGCCCAACAATACAGTTAAGTATTTGGTTTCACCTTTTATGTTATTTCTTCAATTTCTGTCATTGAATAAACCAGCATGTATTATCAACCAGGTAAAGAATATGGTTGAGCTTTGAAATTTGCTTGAGGTATATCTTGTAGCATAGCAGTAAGTATAACTTGTTCTGTGGCCTGATTCAGAGAGTGCAATACCTAATGTAACTAAAAGACAATATAAAGATGAAGGACAAATAGTACCTGCTACAGCTACAGAAACAAAGTAGTGAGCTGTCATAGTTTCATGTAAGATAAAAACATACAGATATTATCACTTTCCATTGATGAATGACAAAACCAATGCTGAAAGACAGTGCACTTTTTGTTCTCTAATAACAATTCTGTTCCTGCAGTGGGTTCCCAGTGATAGTATGTTTTGGAGGTTTTGGTTGGTTGGTTTTGTTGGTTTTTTTCTTGTTGTAATTATTTCATCCGGATAAGATAGTAATGAATTAATATAAAGGCATGTCCCATTGACATGGTGTATGGTAAAAGTTAAAGGTAATTGGAGAGTTTAAGAGCTTTTTGCAATGTAAAGAATCTAAATACTGTTAAAATTTGCAATCAGGCATAAGACTTGTAATAGAGGTGTTATGTCTAAACAAACTTGCAGAGTGTGGGCCCACTGGGGGTTGCAGATGCTCAGCGTTTATCAGGATGAAGTCTTTAGTTGGCTTTGGTTTTCTACTACTTTGAACTTTCATTCTCATGCTCTAGCTATTTTCTCGCCTTTCATGTTTTCTGTTTGGATATTGCTTTTTATTTAAAAACTTTTTTACTGATCCTTCTTCAATTTTATTTGAAAGCTCAGTAGGCCTAAGAGTTGGTTCTTCCCACCTTTTGATCCATTAAACTGAATTTTCACTCCCACTTATCTCTAGTAAGCTATTCTCTGATATGCTTCCACTCTGGCTCTGGAGGTTGACTCCTCCTTTTTCACTCATTTAGTGCTGGTGAAGAAGTCCCTTTCTGAGTACACATTGCCTTAAGCTGTTGTGAAAGAGGTAGAGCCAGCAAAATAGTCTCCATTTCTTAAAACTCATACCAGGCGACCCATCTGTTTTGGTTTTTTTTCTTCTTTCTTTCTTACCAGGCAGGCAAAAAGGATATTTTTTCCAAGGAAGAGGAGAGGAAAAAACCACATAGTTTTTCTTAGAATTTATTTGTAAAGTTGGTATGTAATAAAAGCACAGCTAGTCTATCTTTTGTTGTGGTTGGATATCTTGTTGTTAAATATAAAACCAGCCATTAGTGCTGTTCTGTTTGTATCCTAGCTTCGCGTTGGTAGCAATAGCTGAATGTACCAGTACTAGCTTTTAGAAAACAAATTTAGAAAACCCATTTCAAAGACTTAATTTTTCGTCAGACTTTTAAGGCAGGAAAAAAAAAAATATACTGTATAAAAAAAGGAGTACAGAATGCTAGAGGAGAATATAGACCTTAACATCAGCAGAATGGCTCTGCTGTGCAAATAAGTAATAACACTTGTAACTTATCAGACTAGGTATGATGAATTTAATTCATTGATATATTACGTCTATCTTGAGCTCTTTCAGCAGTGTAAACCAACATAGGTTATGTCAGCTGTGTATTAATTGTGCCAGCTGTGAACTACAAATTGGTGTAAAAATCACAGCATAATTCTGACTTTGAATGAATGATCATAGAATCATAAAATGGTTCATGTTGGAAGGGACCTTAGAGATTATCTAGTTCCATTCCCCCTGCCATAGACAAGGACACCTCCCACTAGACCAGATTGCTCAAAGACTCATCTAACCTGGCCTTGAACACTTTCAGGGGTGGGGCCTCCACCTTGGTGATTTCAAAATCATTTTAGTATTGCTGTCTGCTTACTGGCTAACAAGAGACAAAACACATCTTAAGTTTTAAACAACATGTTAATTTCTATTTACACATCAATTTTTACATCACCAGGTCTGTTGAATAAGTAGTATTATGTCTGATGTACTCTGTATTAACAGAATTAGGCTCACTGTTTTCCTGTAATTCTATTCATCCACTTGCAGCATATGTAGCTGTAATGCTTTTCTTGCTAACGCTTGTCTATAATTGGAGGAGATATTTTGGATTAAAAATCTAACAATCATTATGTTGATGTGGGTTGGATAGGGGAAATGGTTAGAGAATGCAATGCCAGAAAAACAATAAGCAGTGGATTTTTTTTGCTTAGCTCTTCAATGCTCAAATAATCACAGAAAAATTTACAAGAATGTTTAGTATATTCTTTATTTAAATTGATTCTAATATTTAATGAAAAAAAAAAAAAAACTTTTTTACTTATTCCTGGGTTTAAACTCTCTTCCTACTCAACACAAAATAACAAGAGGTTATTCCACTGATGTAGGTGAGAAAAGCCAGAGTGATCTAGTCTGATCATCTGTATGCTACAGACAACATAACATCATTGATTAATTCTTTCATTGTACCAAATATCTTGTGATTTAATAGTGAGATATCTTTTAGAAAGAGCATAGGTCTTTATTTGAAGGTCTCAGTGGAATATATGAGATTGTTCTTGGCTACTGCCTAGATGATATGATGCTATTTTCTCTCCTTCATTACCCAAAATGCACTTGGTAGCTTGACAAGAGTTGCTGTTGACTTGTGGTTATTTAAATCTTAGTGAAAGAGTTGCTGTTGTCTTGTGGTTATTTAAATCTTGTTGAGAGACCAAATATTCAAATTCTGTGAATATTTTTGCAGCAAAACTAATTTCTTTATACACGTAAGTAGTTAGGAGAAGCAAACTAAAACCAAATAGGTGATACAAGATTCTACTACAACACAGCTATTACTTTAAGTAAATTTCCGCAGTCTTTACTTATTTTTAACAAGTAAGCTTAGCTAAATTCCTCACCATTGGCTCCTACTGCTTATAGCATGAAAAAGTGAAGGTAAAAGTTCATTTCAGGAAGAAATTTGCTCCTTTTCTCCACCTCCGTCTGCCTTTTCAGATCAGCAGAATAGACTGGTGCTTTGGGCTCCACAAGTGTGGGATAGACAGAGATTCTAGTGCCCTCACCTCAAGGCTACTTGCTACTCTGAGGTAAGCTCCCTCCTTGCCTAGTAGGCAACAGGCCTCGCCTCCCACTCAGTAGGCAGTTCTCTGCTTTGTACATGTCTTTGTCTCATTCTCTCCCCACTTTAGCCAATCATGAAGTTGCTGTTCAAACAGCTGACTCATTTCTTTTATGGGGCATTTTTCAGTTAATTTCCCTGTCAACACTCTGTACAGCTGGCATTAGTTCTCCTCATGCTCCCTTCTCATTTAGATCCATGTCCTCTTTTGGACACTCACTCAGTGCCTTCACTAGTTACCTGCTCCATATCCTCTACTGTCCTTCCTTCTTGTGTGCTAAGAAAGCTAGGATGTCTTTTTTGTCATCAACCATTATTCTCTGCCAATACATTATCAGCTGTGCATTGCTTTTGTAATCATGGGGATACCATTTTGCCTGTAGCCGTGTTGCCCATGATGTCAGACCAGCTTACATCCGTGCAGTCTTCTTCACTTATTGCCTTCACAACCAACTCGTTTATACCACAAGTTAATTTCAAATTTGCCTCTCAGCCTCCCTGTTAACATTTCCAGAAATATGCAATACTTTGTTCTATCTTTGTGAGCTGTGCACCAGTTCTTTTTGCAAAACTTATGTATTTTAACTTTTCATCTGCAAACACTTTTCTCTAGCAGCTTCTTCTCATCTGCTGATCATTCTTCTCAATTTTCTCTTATACTGTCATTCTTCTTTCATATTTTACCTCTATAGGAAAGATTCTTCTCTCATTCTGTATAAAGAATCATTCACAATTGTTTCTTTTAAGAGATTTTAATCTCTGTGCCATATATAAACATCCATATGTGTATATTCATTGTTTTCGACTAGGAAATCTACAGAAGGTAAAGATTCTATAGATGTTAGCTCAACTTTGTACATCTCGGATGTAATCAACACATTTTTACATTCCATCTGATTGCCGTGTATGGAAGCACATAGAAATACCATTAATTAATATAAAAATATTTTGCTGCTCTCTAATATAACTAACCTCTCTCCTTTCTGTAAAAGAAATGGCCTTTCTTGATTAGAATGATCATTAGTGTACTGTGTTCCATTAAGTAGAAGATTTATTTTGTTTAATCTTATTTTAAATGAAATATCTTCAAAGTGAGGGCTTAGGGGTGAGGGTGGGTTTTGGGGTGGTTTTTTTGCATTGATCCAGTACAGCATGACCCATGTAAATATTCATTATGTTTAAATATAATTGGCAGCTACATTAAAAATAGGCTTATAATTCATGGACTAAGAAGTTGACCATCTCTCTAAAACTTTATATTTTTATATTGTTCAGGGTAAGACCTAGAAGGAATTACTTTTCATAATTTGAAAATCCTCTAGCAGTATTTTTGTTATTCATTTGTTGTATTTGGGTTTGCATCATAATGCATTCTTCTTTCAAGGACTAAGCTTTCTGTGCCCTGCTGCTGGTACATCAAATGATTTTAAACCAGAAGTATCTAGTCTGAAAAGCTGGCACTGTGTTAAATACAGCTGATATCTTTATAAAATGGGAGAGCAACATAAGACATATTATTACCAGCTGCTGCTTCTCACTGTCTATTCTAGTTGATTCTAGACAATGCCTCAGCTCTTACCGCATGTAGTTTAAACTTACCTGTTGGACTTTCAGCCTTCTGAACAGAGGAACACTTTCTCAAAGGACCTCCTACCAATGAAGTATATCTAGCATAATCAACTCTTCTCTGCAATGGATGACTTTTTGTGCAAATATTTCTTGCGTTTCTCCAACCATGATGTAAAGCAACTTGTTTAACACTCCTGTTCCTCCCTTATTACACCAGGAAAGGAACAGGGTAGACACCATTTCCTGTGGGGAAATGGTAGTCACTTTTTCCTTATTAGAGATGCTTCTGTTGATATCAGTGACATAGACTTTTATCCTCTGTTTGGGTGGGGGTGAGATTTTCTTTATGAGATGGAGCAAAGCAGAATATTTCATGGTGACAGGTGTCCTCATTAAGTAATAAATGGCAGGCATATCTCAGCTGGGAAGAAAGCTTCAAGCCAAGACTAGAGTCAGCAAGTGTGGGGAGGATTTTCTTCTCTTTTTGTTAAAAGACGTTCAAGCTAACCTGTTCACTAAAGCATTTTGGGTGGCCAAAGACACAGACTAAGTAAGAGGAGGCAAATTTAGTTCCTTGACTGGATTAAAATATGACAGATTAGGACAAAATTATGTAAAAACAAAATGAACTGGTAGGGTCACAGAGCTGAAGTCCCTGAATATTGTAGACAGAAAAAAATTTGAAGCTGTTGTACCCATATATTTCCTCAATGATGGATTTGATATGCAAAGAGCTAACAACAAAACACCTTTAAATAGTCTTGTATCAGAAGAGCATGACAGTTGTTTCAGCTCTTCCCTCTGTCTATCTATTAACAACTGGTGTAAAAAGAAGACAGTCAAAATATGAATTTGTTGAAGAAATTAATTAATTGTGTAAAAGCAAGAGGTATAAAAGCACAGAGATGTCTAAATAAGAAAAAGTCAGAAATAGAAAAAGTTAGGTGAGGTGGAACACCTGCTGGAGGACAACAGATAGACAGATGCATTGGAGTGGTAGCACTGAAAGGGATTTGGATGTGAAAACAAGAAAGTTACAACTAATCAGGAAACTTAATGAAATGGAATAGGTTTACAATGATATGGATGGAAAGTTAACTTAGAAACTTGTGAATCGGCAGAAGGAGGATGCAATTACAAAATAACTAGGAATCCTATTTGATACAGGAGATAATAACTTGGGACAGTTAGAGAAAAAAAGATCTCACAGTATTGAAGGAAAAAAAAACAGTATGATTTAGATGGTAAACAGGGTAAGAGAAAGGAGCTGAACAGTAACTCTTGATTCTGAACTAGAAACTTGATGTGGAAACTGGTGCTGACACTAGCTGTGTGCAGTGAACAAAAGTATGCTCAAACAAGACAAGTTTTGATGAAGTCACATCAACAGACTTGATGTGGGAGACTGAAAAGTTATTAAGGTCCTCTGCAGACTTACAAGCTGTCATGTATTTTGTCAGAATAAGCCTTTATGTTAGGTCTTAACAGACTAATGATTTATAATGGAAACAACATTGCTGTTACCTCTTATATTGTTGTTTCTTGAGCTTACCAGTAACAGTGTTTAATGAAATTTCCAAAATCTAATTGCTAGCTTGATGTCATATTTCCTCTGATGATTTGAAAAATTAATTGCTTGGCGATAAAAAATATTATTGGGGTTTTTCCTTCTTTATATTAATGATTATTTAATTTTATTGTATCTTTCCTTTGAAAATGATAAATACATTAAAAAATTGAATGACAAAAATAGAACCTTAAGAACAGTGTATAAGAATAGAAGTGATTGAAGTTGATGATAGTGTTTGTGAGAATATAACACTAAACCGTTTGGGTACAATTTAAAAACCATATACACAGAATAAGCATAAGATTTTCTCAGCTAAGTGCTATTTTTGTGTCTGAAAAAAAATATCCTTTTAATTTCATGGATACAGTAAAACTGGAATATGAGAATAAAATACATTGTTCTTTGAGAGAAACTAGTTTTTCTTGGTTTTCGTTTTTATTTTTTTCCCCAGCAATGCAATCTCATATGCATATAAATTTAGTATTAGAAAATCTAAACAAAACAATTAGTTTTCATAACACTTAAACCAAAATAGAATTAGCATATCCCTTATCTAAGTTATTTGAACTAACTTCTGAACCTGTCAAGCCTCCAATGAAGCAAGCAAAAGCAAACAAAAATAACCATAAAAATTGCTTGCTTAAGGAAATACTGTGGATTACCGCAGGTAACGTTTCTGCCACAGTACCAAACATTTTAATGTCACCAAGACTCTGAGCAGCTTTCTGTTATCTTTTTGAACTGAATTTGAAGTATAATTCTACCATCTTCAAATACAAACTTTTGGAGTTAGTTGGAATTTGTTTTTTCTAAATATATTTTGCTTCTGATCTTGTGCTACTGATAGATTCCATTTTCTCATGTATTCATATGCCGTCATCATAAAGCCTAAGATTTTACCACCTCCTTTCTTGAATCCCCGATTACATGAAAGTTATCAAGCTTCTGTTCAGAGCCATATGACTTTGATGGCAATGATTTCAAAGCTTATGCTTAAATAATATGCTTAAACCATGTTCTGATTAGGGATGGTTCATAAATTCAGCTTTGGGAAGTTATCCTCCACCAGGTCTGTGACTCTGTCATTACCTCTTTAGCTAATAGGTACTAAATCTACATCTTTCTGGATTATGCCTTGCGATTGAGACACAAGAAGTGAAACTTGAAGGAGACCCACTCAAGGACAACAAGAAAAACTTCTATAGCTACGTTGGTGACAAAAGAAAGATTAGGGAAAATGTATGCCCTCTCCAAAAGGAAATGGGAGACCTGGTCACCTGGCACATGGACAAGGCTGAGGTATTTAAAGACTGCATTGGTCTTCACTGGCAACTGCTCTAGCCACACTGCCCAAGTCACAGCAGGCAAAGGCAGGGACTGGGTGAATGAGGAACTGCCCACTGCAGGAGAAGGCCAGGTTCAAGACCATCTAAGGAGCCTGAAGGTGCACAAGTCCATGGGACCTGAGGAGATACATCTGTGGGTCCTGAAGGAACTGGTGGATGTAGTTGCCAAGCCACTATCCATCACATTTGAGAAGCTGTGGCAGTCTGGTGAAATTTGCACTGACTGGAAAAGGAGAAATATAACCAACATTTTTAAAAAGGAAAAAAAGGAAGACACAGGGAACTACAGGCCGCTCAGTCTCACCTCTGTGCCCAGCAAGATAATGGAGCAGATTCTCCTGGAAACCATGTTAAGACACATGGAAAATAAGGAGGTAATTGGTGACAACCAATACGGCTTCACTAGAGGCAAATCATACCTGACAAGTTTGGTGGCGTTCTACAACGGTATTGTAGGATTGGTGCATAAGGGAATAGCAACTGAAGTCATCTACCTGGACTTGTGCAAGACATTTGACACTGTCCTGCATGACATCCTGGTCTCTAAATTAGAGAGACATGGATTTGACCAATGGACCACTTGGTGGATAAGAAACTGTGATGGCCACACTCAAAGAGTTGATGTTCAAGTGGAGACCAGTGAAGAGTAGCATTCCTCATCGGTCAGTACTGGGACCGGTACTATTTAACGTTCTTGTCCATGACATGGACAGTGGGATTGAGTGCACCTTCAGAAAGTTTGCCAATAACACCAAGCTGTGTGGTGCAGTTGACACACTAGAGGGAAGGGATGCCATCCAGAGGGACCTGGACAGGCCTGAGAGGTAGACCCATGCAAACTCCACAAAGTTCAACAAGGCCAAGTGCAAGGTCCTGCATGCGGGTCAGGGCAATCCCATGCACAAATACAGGCTGGGCAGAGAATGGATCAATAGCAGCCCTGCTGAGAAGGGCTTGGGGGTGTTGGTGGATGAGAAAATCAACATGAGCTGACAATGTGTACTTGTAGCCCAGAAGACCAACCGCGTCCTGGGCTGCATCAATAGATGCTGACCCTCTACTCTGCTCTTCTGAGACCCTATCTGGAGTACTGTGTCCAGCTCTGGGGCTCCCTGCATAAGAAGGACACAGGCCTGTTGGAGCGAGTCCAGAGGAGACTCATGAGGATGATCAGAGGGCTGGAGGACCTCTGCTGCAAGGACAGGCTGAGAGAACTGGGGTTGTTCAGCCTGGAGAAGAGAAGGCTCCAAGGAGAGCTTATAGGAGCCTTCCAGTACTTAACGGGGTCCTACAGGAAAGATGGTGAGGGACTCTTTATCAGGGAGTGTATTGATAGGATGAGGGGTAATGGCTTCAAACTGGAAGAGGGGACATTTTGATTAGATATTAGGAAAAAGTTTTTCACTCTGAGTGTGGTGAGGCACTGGGACAGGTTTGCCAGGGAAGTTGTTGAGGCCCCGTCCCTGGGAATGTTCAAGACCAGACTAGATGGGGCTTTGAGCCAAGTCTAGTGGGAAGTATCCTCAGCTATGGTGGGGGGTATTGGAACTAGGTGATCTTTAAGGTCTCTTCCAACCTAAACCATTCTATGATTTTATGGTCCATTTTTATTTAGGCACAGTAAATTATGAAGACCATAAAGGAACAGGCAGGATTAGAAAGGACACCAAGTAAGGCCCAATATTATTATTTTGTTAGTTTACTGCACTTCATTTTACAGTCCACCAAGAGAAGCAGGCACAGGAATAATACTGCAGCAAAATATTCTTGCTGGCTCTGAAGCAACTGTCAAGTTTTAGATGTAGTTCTTCATTGGTATTTTCAGATGCATTTATAAGTATAACATGTATCTTTTATACCTTATGAATGCTGCATGTATCGTAAAGTTTACAGTGTGAGCAATAATAATTACACGTACAAGTTCTTACAGAAAGGTATATAGTTTACACCTGTTTATCAAGATATCCATTTGTTTATGGTCTAGGGGCTTTAAAAGAATAATCTTCTGTTTGGACACTCTCAAGAAAACACGTACCATTCTTCAAAACTTCTCAAACAGGCAATTTTGACTATTTAAATTTAGCTCTGGTTTTAAAGTCACTGTAGTTATGATGCTGTCTCACCTCTTTCTAGCTAGGAAATTGGTTTTTAAGTATTACTGAAAAAAAATGAGAGATTAATAGTTTTGAAAGTTTTGACTGAAGTCAAATCAATGATGTGAGAAGGAGTCATTCAGGCATAATATTGCCATTGAAGCCAAAATCGATCAGCTCAGTGTTAGTCATGCAATTTACCTTAAAATGTTTCACCAACACTCCTCCTGAGGAAGGAGATGCCAGACCCATGTAAGGCACATGGTTCTTGTGACACTTCCACTCTGGTCTCAGTCAGAGAGTTAAATAGGCACATATTCACCTGAATCAGCCCATTGTTATTCAAATTATTCAAGCACAAATTTTATACCAATGTAAAGATTTACAGTCAATAAATGACTTTAAAAGGCTGGTTGCTTAATAAGTCGAACATACAACTGGTAGAAAATGTAATTATAAGTCCTCAAATGGACTGTTATCTGACCAACTTAACTGTTTTGAAAAAAATGCTATTCACATAGTGAAGTGGTTTGGAAGCTTAAATTTATCTAATACTACAGAGATAACTGAAACATCTGAATCAAACCCAGGATTTATTTTCCAAAATAGATAAAGTTACTGAATAACTTGGTTATCAAATCTTTTAATTTACTCTTGACATTATTTCAGGTTCCATTTTTTTCATTTAAACTATGACTGTCTTTCTACTGGACAGCCTTACATTGTTTTTTCCCATGATATTCATATAGATGTTTTCCGTAGAGATCATTTAAATAATGTACAGGTGTTGTACTTCATAATACCTTGGAGCTCAGCACGTCAATTATTAACATGCAGCTTTTAACCAGATATTTCACAAATTTTTGTAGCCAAAGAATTATTCTTCATTGATATCTGACTTCTAAACAAATTCATTAATTTATCCGTGATCTTAAAAATACATTACGGATATCTGCAGATGAGAGATCTTAGAAGGTCAGTATAGTATTCTTCAGCTAGTGTTAAACTGCAAAGCTTCGGTGCTGTGGCTCCATATGTTAGGAATCAAGGGAACTTATTCTAAATAAATATGTATAATAAGTGTGTTAAAGAATTTGACAAAGCATTCTGTGATTTATAATCTTAAGTTGATAAGAGTGATGAGCCAATTTTCAGATTAATTTTTCTCAGGTTATTTCAAAGCCCTGTAGCAATGCAAATCTGTGCAATGCTTCATATTATATTATGAATATGACATTTTTAATCTTCACTTTGAGTCATCAAAATTTAGGACTTAGTTAATCTGACAGGATTTGTATTGCCATTATGGAAGTATTCAAGACCAAATGTAATTATGCTTCTTAATGATATTTACCAAAGCACATACGCACACACAAATTACTCTCAGTTCCTTTAGCAAAATAAATTGTATTTTTCTACCGATTGACACTGTTTTCCACCAGAAGCTGTTGTTCATGTAAGAAAGTATAAGTAAACTAAAAACATTCTAAATGATTATTTTGGTTTTGCGAAATTATTTACCAGTGAGAGAGTTATAGTAATATTAAAAGAAAAATGTATAATAACTTACTTGAGATAGTTCAAAGTAAATTGAAATTCAATTAGTACTGTTCTACCAGTCTACTCTCTAAGAAGGGGTGAGACAATGAAACAGTGTAACAATAATCACAGAATCATAGAATACCAGATTGGAAGAGACCTTGAAGACGGAGCACTGTGAACAGGATATGCAAGCAGGGATTGAGAGGGCACGCAGAGAGGGTGTCGCAGTTAGCATGGCAAGTGACAAGGCCCACGCAACCTGCTTGTGGGCCCACCACCCAGGGAAGTGCTCTAGGTCTCTGCCAGAATGGTGGGTACTTGCCTCAGAGTTAAAACCAGTGTTTCTACAGAGAAAGCCCCTGAAATTTCTGGCATTTCCACACAGACTGAACTGTTAAGGAAGGAGATTTCAGGATAGATGGTAGATCACAAAAAGTACCCAGACCTTCTCACCCCTCAAGGCTCTTGTAGAAAAAGTCCAATACTCTCTCAACTGAGCAGGCTGGAATTCACACTATTCAGGCAATCTGTCAGAGACCTCTCTGCATGCTGTTCTTTGGCATCAACTATAAGCATTGCTATTATCACTGGTAGCAGACACTGTCTGAAGAATAATGCTGTTAGTTTCAGAAAGTTAGAAGAGGCTTAACTGAAAACTAAAATTCCTGAAAAGAAAATTGATTCCTTTCTACCTCATACGAGGACACTTGGAGAAAATGTAAGTACCTGCAAAAGTTGTTTACAAGCGGATGATCTATTGCATGAGGTGGCTGAGCTGCAGGAAACAGTTAAAAGACTGCATAGTATTAAAGGGCTGAGATGGAGATAGAAAAGTGGTTTCACACCCGTGCTCCAAAACCGTCCATATTCACAGATAGGAAGCTTTAGCAGCTGTAGACACCTATGAGTGAGGTCTGCAAGAGGCACTTTACCAGCAGTACACAGTGGATACAAAAAGAGGCAACAAGTGCAGGTGAGGTATGCTGCCTTCCAAGAGCTCAGGTCCGAGATGCTGCTCAGGGGATGCCACAACTTGTCAAGAGCACAGACTACTAGTATCCATTGCCACTCTTTCATGGGGTTATGAATGACACTGCAAACTGCAACCTGGCCAGAATCAAGGAAGACTACAGAGCCCTGGGCATGCAAGGGAAGAGTAATAAAAAAGGTACATTAAGTCTTTAGTACTGAGGACATTTTCTTTTCCCAAAACTAGACCCATTATTATAAATCAGACAAAAGAAATAACAAATGAAGAAAGAAAAACTGAAGAAAAATGTATTTCTAGTGCATAATGTAGATTTTCATTTGATTTCACAATTTAAAATACATTTATTTCCTGCACCGTATTCTGCAGGAGCAAAGTCTTGGTTTCATGTACGGCCAGGTTTAGTTCCTGCACCTACAGCCTTCCCTCACAGCCCTCTCTGAAGGATCAGAGCTCTCACCAGAGTCTACCAAAGCTTTACAACCTACAGGCTCCCTGTGGCTGCCTTGCACAAGTTTTGGCAATGCAATTTGAGGCTCTGATGGTAGAAGTTGAGCAGGATTAGAATAGGACCGGATCAGAGTATTTACTTCATGCCAAACTGATGTGAAATCTAGTGTCCGAATCATTCATTGCTCCAGGAAGAAATAATACATAAGGGCTCTTAATTAATTTCAGCTATTGTACTTAGGAAGCAAAATTAACGAACAGTTACAGTGGTAGCCACTTCTTGGTTGTAAGAGGGAATTATGGAACTTGTTCCATAAAAGAGTGAAATGGAAGAGGGGTTTGGAATGTGTTTATTGAGTGCTATACTCAGGCACAAATACTATAACTAGTTTCCAAAATCTAGTCAAAAACCTCAGACAGAATTCATCAGAGCTTCCTCTTGTCAAAATCACAGAAACTGAGGAAGATAAAATATATCAAGAGAGTGTGCTGGCATGGGGATAGATTACATATTAAAAGTATATTTTAATGTCCCTTCTCATGTGATGAAATGGTGACTGAATTATTCAGGTCATACAAAATAAGAGCCAATGAAGTGGCTAACTCATATTTTTTACAACCAAATTTTGTTAGGTGTCATGTAGAGAATTTTGAACAATTTTATTGCGACTCTGAAATCTATTCATTGTTGCAACATGCTTTCTTAGCAAAACTACTCAGTGACTGAAGAGAAAGAATAATCATAACCAATAGATTTTAGAAAAATCTTCAAAATAAAGGTATCTCAAATATAAATAGTATGTTATTTTGGAGCTAAGATTGATGCAGTTTTGCCCTACTTTCTTAAGAGATTGAATCTGCTATGCTAAGAAAATAAACTCTGAAAAGCAAGTTATTAACAACATATAAATCATTTGTAAGCCTCTACTTGTGGCCTAAATAACAGCAATAAATGAAATCCTAGGAAATATTTTTTCCAGGAAATATTCTCTAGGTTAGAGCTCAGAAATTGTGAATATCCTGCTTAACTAAAATAATGTTTGCAATTATTTTTCGCATTTCCATCACTACAATAAACTCAATAAATTACTTCATCTTCCAAGAGTAATAAATTTGTTGTTTCTTCCTACTGGAGCCATATTTCATTTCATTGCGAGCTTTTGTCTCTCATTAGGAAAGAGGCTTTCACAGTATTGACACCTAAACTGATCTATTTTCTCTCTAAAACTTCTTTAGATTTCCTCCATTATGCCTAGAACTACAGTTCTGTAACCTTGGTTGCTCAGTTGTTACCATGTTTCTTACTATTACAGAAAAATTAACTTACCTCAAAAGACAGTTTAATTACTTAATGCTTCAATCATTATTATTCATATATCTACCGTGCTTTGACCTTATAATTTCTATTTACATGTTCTTATTTACACAATAATTTTAATTTATTTGTTACAGAATGTTTTTCCTTGTGACAAGTATTTCTGGATTTATTTCCTAATGTGTAGCAATGATGGTTCACTGCAATCTGCTTTGATAGAATAAAATATTTATTTAGTATTAGATCTGAAGTAATATTTTTGGAGAGAGGATGTGAAAGGCTAATTTGGTCATTTTAATAGGATCAAAAACTTGTACTCAAAAAATTTACTATGAGTGTAAATCTTGAGGTATACTTTTAGTCTCTATTATAATAACAAGGAAATCTGTAAATTTCCATATTTTAATAGCTAATGTTTTATGCATAAGTGAGACACATGTTTGTTTATAAAAGGCAGTTTGCATATGCATTTTATATTAATGCAACCAGATGACAAAAAATAACTTTTTACACTAACAAAGGAGGCAAGGAAGAAATATTGAATTTTGATGTTGATGATGGATGAATAAGTGACAACTAATGTTTCATTCAGTAGACTGAATTGCCATTGTAAACACAGTTATTTATCTTTGAAATATTTATTTATTCATGAAAGATACATTATTAAAAGGATAACTATTTATGAGTTTGGACTGATTTTAGAAAACAATTTCAAATGAAATAAAATAAAAATAAGGAAATGGATTTTTATTTTTGTATGGACTAGTGAATGGCTGTTCAACTGTTTAGCAGTGTGGTTTTGGAGCGTGGTTCATTTTCCATTGTTTGCAGTGAAACTGGAAGAACTATTGTGTGATATTATTCTGCATCCTAGCCTGGCTATGACTACAATTTAATGTCTACATCAATCTGAATATTTATATTTTCAGATAATGGCAAGACAGGGTAAGATGCAAACCCTTCAGAGGATAGATTTCAAACTGAAAAACCAGGCAAATGGAAAGCTATTGTGGGGTAAAATGGGATGTAAAGCATATTTATATTTCCTCATCTTGGTAGAAATAATTAATGACAGGAATGACAGACTAACAGCTAATAAAAAGGACATTACAGTGGACACGTCAGTTATTCCATGCTCTCCCTGAATAGGCTGAATTTCTTTTAGGACATATAAATTTGTCATACAGGAAAAGAAAAAAAGAAAAGAAAAACAACCAAAAAACCTACAAATAAACAAAACCTCCAAACTAAAAAAACCACTCTGTTAGCAGTCTTAGTAGGCTGAGATATCCATAAAATAAAGTTTCTGGAAAATGGTATAATTTAGTCTAAATATAAGAAGACTTAAGGATCATTAATAGTAGCATAATAGTTGCACAAGTAAAAAAAAGTATTTTAAGTCAAAAAAAAGAATCATTTTTACCTAAATGAGACAGTCTTTTATTGGATGAAAAAAGCAGCATTTTTTTTATTAAATCAGAATTAATTTATATAAAAAACTAGTTAAAATATATGTTCCCACATTACATAAGGTTAGATTTGAAAGTGTTAGATTGACTGCTAGAACTCCCCTTTGTATTTGACCAGAGGTTATGAATCTATGGGGATTTTTGATTTTGTTGTTTACAATTAAACACAATAAATGCTTGCATATTTCTACATGTCTTTTGTTTGAATAGTCATCTTTCTCCAGTAAGTGGAAATTTTGAAAACTTGCTTTATGCTGTGTATATGTTTCTACTACTCGTATACGATCTTATATTACTGACAGGTGGCTCGACGGAATTTATCACTTTATGCTTTAATGTCATTTTCTGTCCTGTATCCCTATGTGTTGTTTTTGATTAAGACTTATTAATTTATTGATTTACTCTTTTATGATAGTAGTGTTTTGGTGCTCTAATCATGAACTGTTGTATTAGGTGTAATGTAAACCCGGAGTGAAAAATATCTCCTGTCCCAAAGACTCAGAGTATATATATAATTGTAAGACTTTCACACATTATCCACTCCTCTTTTTCATTGTTTGTCCCTCAATCTTTCCTCTTTCACTTCCGTTTCCCAAATACTGAATGTATCCTTGGGGGGTGGGGTGGGAGAGGGGAAGATTATTATAGTTGGGTTTTTTTAATTTAGTTTTTACATAAACGTTTTCTCTTCTTTAATTTATCAAAAGGGAATAAACCAGTCATGAATACTATGACAACAGACCTTGATAGTGTTTAATCACTGGCAGTAAAAGTCAAATGGAAGAGCTTTATTATTTCAGAAATTAAATTCAGAGAAAAACTAAGGTGACCCTCAGTACACTAGCTAAGCAGTTTTGACTTGTGGTGCAGTAAAGGTTTGGGTTTTCAAACCTAACTTAAGCAAGATGTGTTTTTTATAACCTAATAGCTCTTTCACCATCTGCTAGGACAACTATAATAAGATCACATGCAATGTGGTAAACTCCTCAAATGTCAGGGAACTCATTACAGCTTGACAACCATCAGTTTCTCTTGAAATGTTTTCATTGTGTGGAGTTTTCTTGTTGGTCACCACCCTGCATTTAAGTGCTCTTAAAATCTGCACAAGTGGTGTCACCAGACAGTGCATGTGCTTCTAAGCTCTGCAACTGTCAGAGCAGAAACTACTGAGATGCTCTGAAAAGGTGTGGTTCTTCTTTTTTTGTTAAATAAATTTCATCAGATTTCTTAAATGCCAAGGCAGCAAAAGACGATTCAGTCTGTTTTGGTAAAGTATAACATTTGAAGTCAGGAGAGAGGATTTAGTATGACCATCTATTTAAGCAATGACTGTGTGTGAGATGCCAAATATGCAAGTAGATAAACAAACCGTGTATCAAGATACAAGGTTTAAAGCACAAAGACTACAGCAGCCTTAAGTAATATATCTAAGCTGTTCCAGATGATTTGAAAAAAAAAAAAAACACCAAAACCTCACTATTTTAGCAGAAAGTAAATAAAATACTCCCTTAAATAGTTGCAATTTTATCTCAGTACAACCATTTATTTATGTTTATTTTCCTCAGGCATAAGAACTGACATAAGGGTTTTTTTTAAATTTGCTAGATAGTAATCAATGTCTAAAATTAATTCCAATTAACCAGTGGTATTTTGAAGTTTTCCTATAGTGATCTTAAAAGTACTATAGTGGTTGTCATTTGTAAGTAATACATTCATATTTTCTTAATGATGTATTATAATTCCAAAGACACAATATTTAGAATTTTTGAATTTTTCAGAAGTGTCCGCTCCACATTTTCTGTTATTTGTACCAAAGTATGACATAATCAAAAACTAACATAGAAGAAAGAAAACATCATAACATGATGTAATGTTCATTTGCCATAGACTTCAGGAACATTTTTTAAATCTGATAGCCATGAAAAAGTGTTTTGGAAGTCTGTTGCTGATATTGAAGTATATGTCATTAGCAAGAGGAGAAGTTTTACTGTATCATGTCCGAGCTTCTAAAGAAAAATAATATTCTATTTCTATAATATAAAAACAAACATTAATAAAACCAGTGGATTAATCTGAATTCACTTTGTATAAAAGGATAACAGAAGAGCACAGGAAGTTTTAAAGTTGAAATGTTATGAAAACAAAATGAGAGGCTGAAATTCCCCCTCTTCTATTTGTGAAGTCCAGATGCAGAGGAAAGACATAGTTCATTAACAGTAATATAAACCCCAAAAAAACCCCGACATAAAAACTAACCCAAACCAAAACACAAAAAAAAAGTTTCTTACTACTGGAAATGTAAGGTCATCTTGGACACAGCAATATATTAAAATATAGCAAGCATTTTCTTCATAACTCTAATGCTTAGAGATCACAGGACAAAACGACCTCCATACAAAACCTGCTTCTCAGGAAAAAAAAGTCTTTCTTTTTTAGTTTTCAGCTATATAGTCTGTGTCAATGTTATTTTTCAACTTTAAAGTCAAATTTTTAAACATCTTGCTGCAAAATAGGAATTATTGCTCCCTGTATGAATCTCAGTAATTACTATTTATATAATAATTCCAACTCTTTGAAATGAAGTCTTTAACATATTTTAAAGTAGTTTTCTGCTGAGAATTTTTAGGAAGATTAAGATACCATTCCAGACTAAATCATGACATACATCACAAAATACACCCCAGGTATGCTGACTGATGGGCTTTTAATTCCACTTTTCTTAAGAAGAATAAGATCCTGTTTAATAATGCTGGTGACTGCAAAGAACATGGGACCCATCCTCATTGTAAAGAGTTTCCTGAGGGGAACTTTAAAGGGATGAAATGAGCCTTTGAAAACTGAGTAAAAGGATGAATCTTTGATACTTGTCTACAGGGCTCTTGCTAATTTCTGAGACAAATGAGCATCCATTTCTGAAGTCAGCCCTGACTGAATAAAACCGGCGAGAAAGAACAGATGGATCTTGGAAAAAAGTTCAGTACCACTGAGAGGTGCTTGAGGAGGCCGGGTGGAGGAAAAATAACTAGAATGATCATCAGAAAGATAGCACATAGATATGACATAGATACTGGCTGAATTGCCAGTTTTGTGGCAATTTATTTCAATACTTGATAAAATCACCTTCACCATCCCATTTCTCCATTTCAGAACAAGGTCATCAAAGACTTTGTTTTTTTCTCACTGACCTCATCTTCTGACTTGTAGGGGTGATCCAGCATGTGGATCGTGTTCAACAAATATATTTTTCCTTGTTTTCCTTTTAAAGTATGTTTCCTACTTCTTCAGGCCTTACAGTAGCCATTAATGATGATATAAATACCCTTTTTCCTCTTCCTCTTCTGGAGTTTTTTCCTGTTCTTAATACCTCAACCACAACATTGTGGTGTTGTATTAATATGTACCGTACATAATCCAAATGTTATAGGCTAGATCATTGATAGCAAAAGTAGGCTTTCTTTGAAGTACACCTATATTTGCTCTGGCATGAAATCGCATTTTAAATTAAAAGCTTTCAGCATTCATTTTCTGATAATAAATCTTACACCATTGCTGGATATTTTTTAAAGATGATAGCTCTGATTATCTAAAAATTCAGAGTCTACTGCTTCCTTCTAAAATTTATTTGATTTCCCACAACGGGTAATAGTTGTAAAATAAAACCTTTAATTCACCTGGCAGCAATGTAAATCAGTATAGAGATGCAGACTTCTAGGTAGAAAGAAGTTTTGTTTTCCACAAAAACAAAATAACTAAATGGTTGTTTACAAACATGTTAGCAATTTCCTCAATTATATCTTCACTTTTAGCCTGCCAGACACTTTCCCTTTTCTCATTCAACTTGCTATGTTCCCAAGTATCTTGTTGGATTAACTTGCTTAGAAACATCATAAGATATGTCTACATTAAAGAAATGCATTGAAGGATTAATTAATCTTAGATTCTGGACTCCTTAATTACTCCCAGTTCAAGATCTTGCACACTATCTGTTTCCCAGGTCTGTCTCCCTGTCAATTGCAGAGAGCACCTAGTTGGCTAGCTTAGGTAATATAGTGAAAAATCAAGTGAGAAGCAGATGTGCATTTATATATGCATTACCAACAGTGTATTGAAAAGATCTTCAAGGGCTTTTGAATCAGTGTCTGGCATAAGTTGACCGACAGGATGGTATTCTGGCTGTTCTGCGGGGTCTTTCTTTCCTGCTGTTCCCTAGAGCCACTAGGATACCCTGCCTTATATTAATAACTGGTGGTAGAGAAAGTAGAGGAAGATCAAGGGACGTTTGCTATTTGTGCAGGAGGAATGCAAGCTACAAATCAGTGCATACCATAAAATACAAGTCTGGTCTCCAAACATGCCTGTTTTGCAACACCACTTGGAGGAAAACCTCTCCAGATCTGACAGAAACATGGAGATCTGCTGGTCCTGAAAGGTAGGTGTAGCTACCATGTCATCAAATATGACATCATGGCACTAGTCACCCCGCAACTTCTTCAGGTCATGTCAAAAATCCTGAAGGACTGAAATATACTCTAAAATCTGTGAAACAAATTCTGCTGGCATTATATACTCATATAATCAAATACCTAGAATTTGCTTTTGGTAAACTGTTCTTACCCATAATCCAAACCTAGTTGCCTTTCAATTGTGCTTTGCTTCTCAACAGGGGTTGTGGTGTTTACTGACGTGTCCTGCTGCCTTCCTAAATGCTGCAGCCCTTTTCTGTGCTTCTGCTTCATGTTTTTCACATTCTTAAAGGAAATAGAAGTTGCTGGGCAAAAGGGATCAGGCAGAAAGGTGAAGATTTCCGAGCTGGCAAAGGTGGATCTAAGTTCAGGGGTTCTTTCAAGGAAGAGTTTTGTGGGTAACAGCTTTGAAGGTGAGTTAGAATTTTATGTGTGTATGGAAAAAGTGAATGTTTATGAACAAGTCTCAGTGATAGATTTTTTTTCACATTTTGAAATGATAGAGCTGGCAAATAACATTTTTAGAGTTTTCTTATAGTGGGAGAGGCTAGAAAGGGAAGGAACCCTACTATACAGTTCTGTACCATGCTATGTTATGCTATGCTATACTACTGTGACCTTACTATATTACTAACAAAATAGTACAGGGGTTGTTTTCTGTCACAGAACTCACTGATACAGTATGGCCTCTATTTACAAGGGTAAATTCTGTTGCTCTGCAAAACAAAGTTGTGACGTGTAAACTGTCCATCAGGAACACAAGCCTGGCCAATGCTGGCTCCCACACCTGTCTCGGCACAGTTTCTGAGAGTGGCAGTCTCTAATCCAGGACCATGCTATCAGTCAAAGAGTAGTCATAAAACAGTGCTGAACCCCATGTCATTCCTGTTATCCTCTTTTTCATTTTTCACCTGTATAGCTATAGCCAGAAAGATCCCGGTTGCCTCCTCTTCAGATTCTGTTTCCCATTAGCAATTTTTTTGCTTCCCTATAATTTTTTTTCCAGTTGCTCACCATGCTAGCAGACACCTGTACGCCATTTCTCAGTGACTACAGCCCAGCTTCAGTGACACACTGCAGTTCAGCTGTTAAAACTGTAGTCTGATACCACCAGGTAAGACTTCTAAAACTGTTCTGATTGCAACACATGGAAGCAAGAGTGGGATAAAATTTGTGATCGATGTGTATACATATATCAGCTGGCAGTGATAAATGCACATATTGCTAGTGTGCTCAGTTTTAAAAAGTTCCATGAAATGTTACAGAGTAACTTTTTTCTTGATTTCTCTCTTTTTATGTAAAAAAAAGAAAAAAGTACACCAAGAGTCTGGATGCTGCAAGTACCTCAACCATTATAACACATTACAATTAAAATGTAACACTGAAATATTAATTTAACTACCAAAAATAACAAAAGGAAGCCAAAATATGCAGTATGAGAAATTTCCTTTTTTTATTATTTTGCAAAGAAAAATAGTTGAAAAGGTAGTCCTCTAATTTATTTGCACGTTTTCATTCCACTGTCATTGCAGTGCATATGTTGTAAACATATATCAATGAAATTATTTAAACTTCACATCAAGCTGTGGCTCAAGCCCATGAAAAAAGGACCACACACTTCAAATTCTAATTTTTTTGGGTTTCAATCAAGTTGAATTCCACAGACTTGGGTGGGAATGTTCTTAATTACAGGCTGCAAATTTTGGTTTGGAAAGGGGAAAAAAAGGATGTTCCCCAAATGTTACCATGGAGCAAGGGTTATGAACACTCAGTGCCTCTTGCTACCCTTTCCGTTAAAAGATAATGAGAGGCATCCTTTGAGAGGGTGAACAGTTCAGATCTTGCCCCAGTAAACCTTAACAGTTTAAGCCACTGAGATTAGAGTTCTGTGCTTTGGCCAGTGATGAAAATACCTCCTCAGATCAATATTATTTTAAAATATTCATGCTGAAACACACCAAAGGGGGAATGCTGTAGTATTAGCATAAAAAAATTATACTATAAGATCAGACTTATTCATGGTAAAACCAAGAGAACAGGTTCTGAGGAAAGACCAGAAGGGTCTCTTCCATGTTCCTCCCTAACCTCCTGGTGGAAATGAGATGTGGTCAAAGGCCAGGCAACCCTGAAAGCAGTAACAAGCTGATGTGCATTTTATTTTGAAATACTTCTTAAAGAACATTTTCTCTGTATTTTCTGGTTTGCAAGAGAAATACATCCTCTACTGGTGAGAAGCCGCATCACTTGTGACCATCTTGGGTATCAAAGAAGCATTAGTCTGTGACTTCTCTTGTTGATTCCAGTGTCGTTTATAAAGAACAGACATTATAGGTCAGGTGATATTTGTGGGAAAAGAAGATAAATGCTGTTACCATTGACACATACATGTAAAATATGTTATGTATGAGTAGAATATGGTTAATTAATTACCAAAAAAAGCAGAAGTATTATTTTAAGCTTTCCTTATTTGTTTTCTCAATACATTTCAGCTACTTTGTTCTTCTTTTCATAAAGAGTCAATGGTTATTTAGACTGTGTTTAGTAATTTTCTCATGAATGAAAATCTATTTAACCTTCTCTCAAGGAAATTTCCAAACAAAACACAATAGAAGCACATGTGTTGGCCTGCATGATGTACATAAAATATAAAAAGAATTGAAAAATTAAGCTGAACTAAATTGAAACATCCTACATTAGAAAATGAAAGTCAGATCTTTTGCATCTTATCCTGGTCTTTCATGTTTTTCTTCTGAAATGATGACAAATATTGTGTAATATTTACTGATTCCTTACTTTAAAGGGCTTTCAGTAGCTTCTCATATGAAAACAGAAAATAGAATATAACATCAATAAAATATAAAGCATCAAATTCTGTATGGACAGGTATTAAAAAATCTCAACAGCATGTTATTTCTTTAGAGTGCCATATTTACCTCTTTTTTATCTCCTTAATTGTGAAATTAAACTCAGTCACAGATTTGAAGCGTAAGATTCTTAAGTTTGTGATCTGCTGTCTTATTTAGTTCTCCATTTTTCCTCTTACCAGGTTCTGCAGCTTTTCCTTTATGCTGTCCTTTTGTCTCATGAACCAGGATCTGCTCTTCCTCATTCCCAATGGCCTTCTCTCACCAATGATATATTAGCAGTGTCTCTTGAAAGTTGTTCTATTAACTTCTTAATTGCTCTGACACTTCCCAGTTCAGAGGTGCCCCAGCATGCACTGCCCTCAAGGCATTATAAGATACAGGATTTGAAAAAAGGCAGGCAAGTTCTCTCTTCTCTTCTTACTTGCTTTAATACAGCAGAGATACTTTAAAGTAGCCGAAGTTTACTTCTTAGCATATACTAAAATGACTTAAACATAGTTCAACTAAAAAGACATTAAATATATATTCTGAAAAATCAGCCGTCCTGTACTGTTTCTGTTTATAAACACTTTAAGTGTTTGTTGAATAAATCGAGATACAAAACTAAGCAGCAGGTACTGAAAAATAACAATTGAACTAGAACAGGCTCAAATAAAGAGAATTAATTTAAATTCCTCTCAGTACACACTGCATGATCAAAAATGTAATTCAAAAGCCAAGTTAAAATATGACATGCCATAAGATAGAGAAAATGTTATGAAAATATATAAGCTTGGAAATCTTTACCCCATGTAATAAAAAAGCAAATAGATGGACTTTGCAGGTAAGATCTGCCATCAAATAAATTGGAAAAAGTTTATCTTTGAGTGCTTTTATTATATGCTGACAAGTGTATACTTATGATACAATAATCTGAAAAATCTTTGCAACAGTTATCGAATCTTGTCTTCTGTTTTTCAAGACCACTGAGCATGGATTCATCTTTCTTACTTGCATCTGATTTCACCATCTTGTCTCATTCTTTTTCAAGAGGTGGCTCCACAGGCTTTAACAGAGACCTAATAGAAAATAGAAAATAGAATAATCTATACCTGTGGACTAAACCCAGTTTACGCGTAAGAAGATGCAGCTGTGCTGATTCGTTTAATCTGCCAGTTCCATAAAGGAAGTGAACGACAACAGTTTGTTGGTTTAGTTTAATCCTCCCTTTGATTTCTAGATGGGTAATTTTCCAACTAAATACTTCCTGCTTCATTACTTTAATTTTACGGAATTTTAGATTTCAAATACCTCATGTATATGTATTCAGGTTTATCAGTCTATTGCTGATCTTTTAATTTCCAATTTCAGCTCTCATCAGAAAATCCATTTTCAAGGAAAACATCCTGATATTTTTGTTACATAGATTTTTTCAATGTTATAAAGCTAATTTCTTCATTAGAGCTAAAAAAGATAAAATCTTGGAGATGCTGATATTTCATCAAATTCAGAAAAAAAAGACCAAAACAAAATTAAGCAGCCTATTAAATAATTTTTTTTATAAGGTGTGTGATCTTCCCTAAATTAGAGCTGCAGTATAGCAAGGTCTTGTTAACACAAGTATAACAAGGTAATACTTGTGTTACATTGATGCTGTATCACGTTCCATAAGTTCCTATCCACAAATAAATGCAGACATGGTGGTTTTTTCTCCTTACAGTATTGTGTATGTTACAGTAACACCAAAAAACAGCTACAGAAGAATGTCAGTTTTCTGTCTTGGAGTTGTCTGGGAAACAAAGGTGGGTTTCAAATTAGGCCCAATAATTCTGCGGATAGGGTGTGGATTAGTATATCCAAAACGGTCCTATCAGGCAAAGACAGAAACTAGAGTGTTGTACCCTGCCTGTTAAGCAGTTGACCAGAACATCTATTGCTCCAAATTTGATACTTTCTACATTAAGAGAAAGAAAAAAATAATTGATTTTGTCTTCTACCAGAGGATTCCCAAGGAGATTGTTTATATGATTGTATAGAGCACTCCAAACACATACTTTAGTCTTATGTTTGTGCATGGATTTGGGTAAACATAAAGCTTGCATGCTTTTTGCTGTGTGTGTATGTGTGTGTATATATACATACATATACATTGTAGCAATATCTTTAGCAATATTTTCATTATTTCATGTTGATGTCTTTGAAGAAATTGAAAGGAGTTCTTAATTCCCTGTTACCACATCCAGAAGTGCAAGGATCTTTTAGGCCACAAGTAAAAATTAATTTAGGCAAGCCATGCCAAGAATGTTATTCAAATTATTTTTCTGCTTTATCTTCTGTCTCAAAGAACACCTGACACTGAATATAACCCAAGAATTGGCTTTATATTTATGGAAGCATTCCCTAGCTGCTTCCAAAGCATTGACTTCAAAACAATCTTTGTGTTTGTTTTTGAAAAGTGCTCAGTGCTATAAAGCATACAAAGGAAAAAGTGATCTTGTCATAAGCAGTCATGCTTTGTCCAAAAATGGCACAAATCAGATACGAGTTGCACCAGATGACCTGTAGACCTCTATAAAGAGCCGTACCCTTTTATTCTGTCTTATTTTAATTTAATGGATGGGTGACTCTATTTTCAGTGAGCTTTCTAGGAGATTTTTGTAGAGAGTGCAGTTGAGTAGATCAATTTATTTTGCATAGGACATGAAATACAATTGGGGTTTCATAGTTCAAAGTAAGTCAGTGTGACAGAAGTAGGTAGGTCCAGAAAGGGGAGCAGAAGCCTTATGTAGTAGGCCTTCTCATGGGACATCGAGCAAAAATGATCAAAACCAGATGACCCAGCAAAGATTTTTAAACATAACATTGAGAAATGGAAGTGTGAACATGAAGCGTGTAATACCCTTGGGGTTTTGTATGTGGTTTGTACATATGAATGTTATGTTTTTAAAGCTAATAAAGACCCATTTTAAATTTGGGGTTTTTTCTGTACATAAAATCTCCCAAAACTCTGAGACTATCTGTTGTATAATACCAAAACCAAAATAAGATGGCTCAGGTCTCCCTAGACAAGAGGTGTTTTGCTTTTTATAGCTGATCTTTGACCAAAATACTCACCTTTAATCTTTTCTTTTTTATTTTTAATTATTATTGTTTATAGTTGTTTCTTATGAAAATAGAGTGGTTTGATTTACGAGGTAGGAGGAACATCCCATGTTTCCAACAGCACATACTTTTCCATAAAATGGCTATCTAATGCATTGATTAGCTTACAAGAGTGCCAAATACAAATATTTTTTTGTGGTAAGTTTAAACCAGAACAGAACCTGTACCTCTCTCATCTTTTTTTTCATTACAAGTATAGTAACAATCTGGCTGTTTTGGAGTATTCTCTTTTCTTCAGAAGTCTTCTTACTGTTATTGATGTACTAATTCATATGAAAACTTAAACTGTTAAGCATAGTATTTTAGCCTAGCCTATCCAGATCCTTTTAGTCTATGGCTATGCTGCCCAGTAAATAAAATCCAGTGCTCACACAAAATGTGAGCACTTTTAGTAACACTAAAAGTTGTTCCAGACCAGGGACTACATTTTTGAGCACAGTACAGGTCTCTGCCTACCTACATAGATGAAAATGACATAACAATGGTATGCTCATGTGATGGAGAACTGCATAGCAGACCCCAGAGTTCATCTCTTTTACTGTATAAACATTACAATGCTCTCATCACTTTGTTTCTCAGTACTGATCATAAATTACATATACAACAGAATAAAAGTCTGTTTCTCATTCCAGAAGTTCAAACCCAATCCAAAGTAAACTTTTTCAGCAAGTTGTCTGAATATTTTCTTTACTAATACCTCATTTTTATTCAAGTCTGTATTTTCTCATTTTCTGCAGTATCCCAAACCAGAACTGACAAGCGAATATAAGAAAAGTTTTGTATTGTCACATCATATTTGATCAGAAGGAAGATATGACACACATAGTATGTTATCATTCTGTACAAATCTTGTGATGGAGAAATAGCTGCCAATTCTGCATATGGCAGTCTTTCCTTTCACAAAACCTGCAGAAAAGCAAGTGTAGGGTCCTGCACCTGGGGAGGAATAACCCCATGCATCAGTACAGGTTGGGGGCTGATATGCTGGAAAGCAGCTGTGCAGAGAGGGACCTGGGAGCCCTGGTGGACAACAGGATGACTATGAGCCAGCAACATCCCTTTTGTGGCATCCTGGGGTACATCAGGAGGAGTGTAACAAGCAGGTCAAGGGAGGTCATCCTCCCCCTCTACTCTGCCCTGCTGAGGCCGCATCTGGAGCACTGTGTCCAGTTCTGGGCTCCCCAGTTTAAGAAGGACAGGGAACTGCTGGAGAGGGTACAGCAAAGGGCCACAAAGATGATTAGGGGACTGGACCATCTTTCTTATGAGGAACGGCTGATGGAGCTGGGTCTTTTTAGCCTGGAGAAGAGAAGACTGAGGGGGGATCTCATTAATGCTTATAAATACTTAAAGGGAGGGTGCCAGGGGGATGGGATTAGTCTTTTTCCAGTGGTCCTCAGTGATAGTACAAGAAGTAACAGCCACAGACTTCAACACAGGGAGTTCCATCTAAACATGAGGAGGAACTGCTTTCCTTTGAGCGTGGCAGAGCACTGGAAGAGGCTGCCCAGAGAGGTGGTGGAGTCTCCGACTCTGGAGATATTGAAAGCCTGCCTGGACGCCATCCTGTGCAACCTGCTGTAGGTGGACCCGGTCTGGGAAGGAGGTTGGACTAGATGATCTCCAGAGGTCCCTTCCAACCCCTATGATTCTATGAAACAGACAGAAACAGGCCTGAAAATCTCACCTAACTATAAAGAGCAATTCCTCTGTGAAGGGGGTAATTATGGATGGGCAGGCAGATAAATAGCTTGTAAAAGGAGAGAAAATCTGCTAAGAGTTCTTAACAATTGAGTTATGCTCTCTATAACTTAAGAGCACATTCATTTTCTCTTTAAGCAAAACTCTTCTCTTTGAATACCTTCTATTCTGCAAAATGAGAACAATCATATTTATATATATTATATGGGGAGGCATACTATCAATATCAACTATTTGCTGAAGCCAATGTCTTTCAACTAACAAAGTACATTAAAAAAAGTGTTTAAATAAACCTTTTATATAATATTTGTTTGTATTAACAAGTGCCTACAGTCTATTTCCTCCCTTTCTGCTGTCAACCATCTTATTAAACCCAACCTTATTGTTCTTCATCATTTTTATTATATTATCTTCAATACTATACAATGACTTGGAATGTAATCTCCATAATCCTACAGCATTTTAACTAATAAATCTGTTTTTTGGAGACTTCTTCAAGCTCCAAACATAGGCTAATGCTGAAGGGCTTGTATCTTAAATGATTTCTATGGTCAAGACTGATAATGAGTGTTTAGAATTCTAATTGAATAGCCTATTGTTCTCATCAGAAAAAAATAACCCAGAATTTTAGATGAGATAAATGAGTGTAGTTCTAACAAAGTCAGTTAAAGTACGTGACTTTATAGTAGCTGTGACTGAGGATAATATTCAAGCATCAGAGTATGAAACAGAGCACTGGAGTCAACCAAGATGGTGACTGAAAAGTAAGACTGCTTTGAAGTACAAACAAAATTTAACACAATCAGACTTCATTTACCCACCCTTCTTATAGTTATACTTCACTGAAAAGAAAGTATTTTGCTTTTATAGCCTTTATCAAAGATATGGATCTCATGGATAAAAAATAGAGGATTAAAAAAAGAGAGAGTATTAAAAAAGTGTTAAAAAAGAGAGTTAAAAATTAAATTATTCCTAACAAGGAGATGCATTCATTTGCATGTGTTGCATCTGAATGTATATAAACATATGTACGAGAGAATTTGAAATTGCTGTGATGGGCATGTTTTGAAGAATGACAAAACTGGAAAAAATTAAACTGTAAAACTTTATTAAATTTATGTGTTGACAGCACTTTTCTTGCTAGTTGTCAATTCAACATGTTATTACTCTTCATCGCTATCTATACAAAACTGTTTGTCTTTAACACTTACATCTTAAATTTGGTGCAAGGACACTCCACCATGATGCCATGTGATTAGCACTGATGGCTGGGGTCCTTGGTGGTTCTTTGTTGCTACGGTCAAATTTTTTGGGCTCAAGAGCTCCTCAGTGAGAGAAATCAAAACCTAGGTGGGCTTGTCTTCTCTGATTTTCCTTGCTTATATCTGATGGTTTCATACTATCAAAAGAGGGGATGTCATCTGGTCCCTGCACTGTTTATCTTCTATTCTTTTGCATTGCCAGGCATCCTTTGCTTTCAGCAGCATGCTCTGCCTATTTGCAGTCCCTTGTGCTTACCATCTTTATCTTGCAACTTTCAGTTACTTGTATGTCTCATATGTGCCACTACGCCCATCTTTCTTTGCCCCTTTGGTGGTCACATTGGTTAAATGCTTACATAACACACAAGTGTTGCCATGCTATGTCTGGCTATGCCATCACAGTGGTACAAAATACTTACATATTTGTTGTATTTCCTCAGTACATATATATTTGGGTTTAAAGCAAGCTCTCCTGATGAGTATATGTATAATATAGAGGTGTCATAGACCTCTGTTTTGGATACATATATGCTGTAAAGAGGTACAATGCATTCAAACACCATAGTGAAGAATTCTTTACAATGCTTTTGGTCTTATTTGAAATTACTTTCTGTAACTTTGTCCAATGATTGCAGTAATAGAAAAGAGGTAAATATTCTAGAAGTGTGCTTCATTCTTTCTCCCTCTTGCTCTCACCAATGAAGTTTTTAAATGCTTGTACATGTTGATGAACTTCCAGTTTGAAAATTCAGACCACATTCAGTTATAAGGTACTTTATATTCAGCCAGTGCTATTAAAGAAGTGTATTTTAAATCAGTGGGATCTTATCAAGGCAATTTATATTGCCCTCCTACAAGTGTAGAAATGATTTACAGTAAGTGTCTTTACCTCATAAAATAGCTAAATGAGTTTTCTGCTTCAAAAGTGCTTAAATCATTCTACTTTCTCCATTTATGAAACAATTTATGTTTTCAGACACACAAGCATAATGGCATCAAAATCCGTTAATTGTGGTATCTCTTTTTACGTGCTCTTTATTTATATCCTTGTTTGGTTTAATCTTTTTTTATTGACTTTCAAAACTCTTTTTCACATTACAGTTGTATTTATTGTAGGGAATCTTATTTACATCACCATTATTGTTAATTACTTGTGAATTGCATCGTTTGCTATGCCTTTTAAGAGTTTTCCTTCTAATGACTGACCTTTCAGGTAGAAACATTAGTGCAAATTGTAGCACATTTTTAACTAGTGTTTGTAACAGCAGCTTTAACTTGTTACTTTAAAATATGGGGTGCTTTATACTTCTTTTCTTCAGTAGTAATTAAATTCTTGTAGCCTTGATGGGATACAGCCAAGGACACAATTTTCTTGTGTTTGTTCTTCTTCAAATATTAAATAAATTCAGTCTCTACCCCAGAATGCGGACAAGGATGTAAGAAATAAAGTCAGTTTCTTTTCTTCCTTCATTACAAAGAAGGAGAATTAGAGCAGAAATCTAGTAAGTGACTTCCCCAATGTCGTGTATTAAGGCTATGCTAGTACTGGCTCTCCTGAATCTCACTTTGCAGATTTATCCAGACCACCACCAGGTTTTGAACTCTCTACCTGTAATACCTTGTTGACTTTACCGTGTAAAAACATGGGGCCCCATCAAACGCATGAAATGTTGTGTAGCTCTAGAATATGACTCTCAAGGACAGTGTTGTCACTCTCCTGCCCAGTTTTCTGTACGCTGATGCTAAGCACACCTATGTATAGGCAAGCAATCTTGTCAAATTAAATGTTTTAAACCACATGTCTTGATCTATGTCACATATTGAACAATGTTTAGAAGCACATTAGCTAAGAAGATTTCACTAAAAGCTTACTGTATATATACATATATACTATAAATATGTAGGCAGCACAAACAACTGCTTGAGCTCCATTGTCTTAAGAAAAAATAAAAATGCTCTGTGCAAGGCACCTATATCAAAAGATCCTAGGGCTTATAAAATATTAATTGATAATATTTATACATTGTAATCAAAATTCAGTTAAGAAGGGTCATAAATTTTGTGGTCGTACTTTTCAGTACTCTTTCATGATTTGTAAATTTATGATAAATATCACTACAAGAGTTTCAGTTACTCTCAGTGTTATTTTAGAATATTTTATACCTTTCTTCACAGGGGAATGGTTAATATATTTATTCAAAATCCCCAACATGACTAAGCACAGATGTGTTTTGTACGGATTTAAAATAATTTCTCAGTTTGGTTGTGTTGGGGCAGAGATAATAATTTTTGAATTTTCTTACTGTTTTAGGGCATACACTAAGGTCAGGGGGAAAAGGAGCAGTTAGCTATTACTAACTCATAATGTATGATACTGAATTTTAAGAAAGTGTAATTATGTTAGTACACATATTAAGTCAGTAAATATAAGTTTAATAACAACCAACAGAGAAAATTGACAAGTAATGGATGAAATCACCCCGACCAAGAACAAGTATGCTACATAGCAGTCAATACTATCTGAGAGAGTAATTGAAAGAATGATTAAAGCACATTCTTGTGTCACTAATTCTAAAAATGTAAAAATTATTCACAGGTTATTAAGCTGCCTTTTAACATTCATTTTAATAACTGACTTCTGGCCTTACAGAAACTACTTTATTTACCCTTTTAGACTGAAACCAGGCAGACTCAGAACACCTTTGCCAGAAGTGCAAAGGTTTTACAGGTTCAGGACACAGTCCTTCAAAACACTTAGAAATTGTTCTAGAGAACAGGATGCTAGACAAAACTTCATTGACATCAGCAATGTAAGGCCAGCTTTTGCTTTATATTGTAAGTAAAAGAGGGAACTGTTGGCACACTGCCCGCTAAAAGGAGAGAGGATTTTTTCCTATGGAAACATGAATGTTTTCCCTTGAATGTTAATTTACAATATGTACTTTTACATGTACCTGAAATAGCATGCCATTCTGTTTGGAGGACATCTGTCACTTAGATAGTCCTAATCTAGGGAAAGACAATGCCTTTTTACTGACTGTTGTGATCAATTTTGGGAAGATATGGAAAAACTTTAAGGACACAGCAGTAAATATCAAAATGTTATACACTTGCAAAATAAGTACAGCAATGCAGATCATCAGTGGTTTAAAAAATATCCTGAGTCTTCTATCTATATATGTTGACTGAAAATGTATTGGGTAACCTTTGCAAATGCACATGTGTGAGATAAGGCATTGTGGTTTGCAAGCATGCTGAATGTGTAATGTTCTGCTGGCTTTGTCACTTGCTTTGTACAAACCAAACCTGCCCAGGAGTTTTGACAAAGAATATTTTGTACTAGTCCTAGATAAAGAAATGAAAAAAAGGTCCATCTTCCCAAGAGTTGGATAAGCAGTCAGTTCCTGCTATTCCTTCCATTCAGGAAAAAAAAACCCTAAAAACTGAAGGGGGAAAATGTCATTAATTTTATGTATACATTAGTTGACCAAACGCACACACTGCTACTGCAATGTGGATCAGCTCCTTGTTATACAGTAGGAGCACATATGCTTCCACTATGCCTTGTGGCCATGTATACACATTTTATTATAATGTCTGCATCTGCATCTATCACATACTCAACACATGTTATCCTTTCGTTGTGTCATGAATGCACAACCAGTTAAATATTTGGATGTACATGTTTGTGCACGTGTATGAGTTTTCATGTCCCTCAATCAAATACGTGCTCCTCCCATGGTGTGGGAGACTGCACTTTCTTGCCTGGTTGTTTTAGACATCATCAAGTCAAGCAGGAGGTGCTTGTGTGGGACTTTTCAGGTAGAGATTGGCTAAGTCAATCACCAGAAGTAGCCTGACTTATATTACTACTTCTCTGAAAGGTAAGAATGTCTTTTATGAAGGAGCACCAAGTAATGCAGCACAGACAGGATGGGTCGCATTAAAGGTCAGCTGCGGCCCACAGGGCAGATGTTGAGCATAGTCACCTTGTTGTTACAAAGAGGTGACTTTACAGGGGCTCAGGTGTAGTGGGTCTCTCCTGTCATTACTCCTGACCTGTAGAACGAGCTCAAACAAGTGTGCAAGAGTACTAGAGAGGCATAACACCCCTGGCAGACTTGCATGTGGGTGTTTCCATCACTGCCACTTCTTCCTATAGAGTGTGAAATATACTGTTGAAAGCAACTTCACAGCAACTTCACAGCAAATGTCTACTAGAGGAAGATAAAAATGCTACAGGAAGATAAAAAACCACTTCATTTTGGAATTTACGAATGTAAACAAGCATTCCTTCTTTCAGTCCCCCCAGAATGATATGTGTAGGTATGCGCGTTGCTACAGTAGTGACACAACTGAGGGTGGGGGCGAGGGAGCAAAAGAGGGGGGAAGAGACACCGTAAGCACACTTCATAACTCAGTTATTAATGAGTGCAATACACTGAAGTTTTGGTATTGTGTCATTACCATGTTGTCACTGTAGATACCTTTCCAGGATGTGAATTATGTTAGGGACTCATATGCCTGAAAGCAAGATTGGTACCTCACCCTTAGTGTTTATGACAGTTGTGAAATGGTTAAGTTTTGAGAAACATCATAGCTAAACTTTTCAAAAAGATTTGATGTTTTGTCAATATTGATTCAGGTTTCTCAGTGTCAGTGGAGTAAAAAATAATAAAGTTCTGTTCCTGCAGGGACATGAAGAAAAGATGTTTGATTGATTCTTCCATTATCCAATGACAGCTATTACAGAGCAGGGAATAAAAATGGCAATTATGTTCCTGCTTTATAGAGGAAAAAGAAGAAAAAAGAAACTGTTCTAAGATTTACAGAGTTGACATACAAGAGCTGAAATGTGTCAGATACAGGAACTGCAATGATTGGTCTCACAGCCCTGTTTCCAGAAGCACAGATATTTAGCCATAATATTTTCATTCAGGAATTAAGACTAATAGGAAGTGGTGTTTAGCTATATTGAACAAATAAGTGCGTCCAAGAGCAGTATACACATTAGGAAATTGTATAAATGTATACCCATTAATATACAAAGTAGATTTAAAGAGATAAAGCCTACAGACACTTTTTTAATCTTTCCTTTTTGCTTAGATTAAATTTAATCACAATAAAGTGTTTTCCAAACACTCAAATGCAGTATAAGGCACTCCTTATTTTTCTACCTGTAGATAGTAATTGTACAAACAGGGCTGCTTGTTTTTCTCCTCAGTACTTCCCCATGTATTCACATGCTTATATTTCAGAGACAGAAAGAACATTTGTGCAAAACTTACTTTTCAAACTGGGAGAAAAAAATTGCTCTGAATTTTTTAAACTCTGATATTAATTATAATTAATATAACTTTCATTGCATCACATTGCATTTTATTTTGAAAAAAAAAGAAATAATATCTGATCCTTGTGACTTTAAACATAAAAATCACAATAATATATACATCTTTAATCTGGAACAACCTCGTCCTTTGACCTCTGCAATGAAAGCAATTAAACAATGCAGGGGTTTTTTGGGGTTTTTTTGTTTTTTTTTTTAACATAGCCTCTAGATATGCAATGGAAAAAAGAAGAATTTGTTAGATGTTCTTGTTTCTTGAGACAAAGCAAAATTATTTTGTTGAATTGTTCTTTTAATTCTATTAAAACATCACCTATGACTGCAATTTTCCCAGGAAGATTAATCTATTTTGGCATTCCAGTGAGAGAATTAATTTTTTATTTGCTTATCTTCATTTTAGTTGGTCTAAATGGTCCATAAATGCAATGTTGAAACTAATATAGGTCTGTTGATTACACAATCTATGTCAATAAAAGATAAATCGCATAAATTGTTTTTTATTTCTTAAGTGATCTAACTGATGACAATAGCAGTGTTAGGTATTGTTCAAGCTGAAGGACAAGTTAGAGAAGAAAAGAAAAATTACTTGCAATAAGTGACCATTCAATCGGCATCTGTTTTCATAAATCATATCTGCCTTTGTGCAACAGTGCAATTTCTAGTCATTTGGGTAGGTCTTTGCTACTTTTGGTAATCTACAATATCTGCTGTTATAATTTGCATTAAATATATTCCCAGGTGGATAACAGGAACTTTCTCACCTGGTAAAATCTCTCCCTTTCTACCATGCTAAAATCTTCTTTCAAACCTCAGAACAATTTTTCAGCCATTGGGTCTTAAAATATCTGTATCTGCTTTATTGTTAGCAAATGTTACCCTTCCAGCTTCTCACCAGGCTCACAATTCACGCCCCTCCCTCTTTGGCTCCGCTTGCCATTGCGTGTTGGCTAAGTCACAGACGTGTAGTCTATGTCAAAAGTGGACCACAGCCAGCAAGTGTGTACGTGCTCTCAGACTGGAAATGCATAGTCAAATGTTATCCCGCGGTGTCTCTCATTGATCTTACATATAGCACTTCCAAAAGCCAAATTAACATGATAGAACTATCTAAGCCTTTACCTTAATTACAGAAATTAATTTCCTCTTTAAATGGTAGTTGTCTGTCTTTGTTCTCAGGGAAATATGCTTCCCTGAGAAGGTCTAAACTTCCTTTTGGTGATTGAATTGTTGGCTGACCTTCCTCAAACTAGGCTGTGACCAAGCCTTTATGACTGGTGACGCTGCGGTGGCAGCTAGACCTTACTTAACCTTACTTTGTGGCGAAACATCTAAATGACATGCTGCACAGTGTAACTGGAGTACTGTAACTAGACTATGAAGACTGAGGAAAACCAGGAAGCAAGCTTCTTACTTCTAGCATAAGCAGTCAAAGTGGTTTTATTTCAGACAGCAAACGATAGCAGTTAACATGTTTGCTACACCTTTTACTCTGACCCTATGAACAACCTAACACTACAAATAATTCTGCAGTGTGAAGAGTGACTCATTACATTTTACCAAGTTGACTGTGTCATGTTCTATATCTTCAGAAAAAGAAAATAAAAGTGAAGGTAGATATCATTCAATAAAGTAACAATAGAAAAGAGTAAACAACTAGTTCTACAAAATATTCTGTCAAAGAAATGCATTGCAATTGACATTTTGCGATAGATAACGTAATCTAATATCTGATCTCTAACAGTAAACACTAAATACCATGAGAAGAATGAGTGTGTATGGATGAAACAACAATTTTTGGAATGGGTATTTTTTTTCTGGATTTTCTCTGTGATATCCCTTAGCATGTTTCCTTACTTTGTCAAAATCAGAAAAAAATATTTTAGATCAATTCTTCCCATTATAATTAAAGCTCCCAACCACCTATATTAAAAACTGAAGAAAATTAGGCAGCAAACCCTCTTTCCTTTGTAAACTCTTACAGCACTGTGCACTGAAAGGGCTCTGTCCCTCTTGCCTCCATGCAGCTGGCGAAACATGCCCTCTTTTATCGACAACAAAAACTACAAAGAACAAAGGGGAGGGCTGTGGGTTTTTTAAGTAGCTACCTCTTTTCCTTCATAAGCCAGCTGAAAATTTTTCCATGCATTCCCTTGTCACTGTTTATGTGTATATTAAATTTACACGCAAATTAGTATTTGCAAGGTATTTTTAATTAATTTTAAAAATGACAATTGGTTTTTTAAATATCATAAATATATTCAAGGAGTTGATTTTTTTTACCAAAAAAACTTTAAATTAAATAATAAACTTTCGCCCATTTTTATAATGTTTGAATGGAAATACCATTTTCTGAACAACTCTGATAGTAGTTTCACTTACTTTTTTTCTAAGTAGTTTAGTGAAGAATTTATTTTCTCATGCTTGGTGCAGCAGTGTAATTTTTCTATGAGTTTTGCAAAAAAATGTGTGGTCTTCCTCATTCTCATGCCTGGAGTAACATCTATGCTGGTCACATTCCTCAATGTTGCCTCTCTTCTTCTGCACATTAATGTACTCGTGGATTGAGCATACTGAGTAGTGTTTTCACCTGCCAGAATGTGACTGAAAGAATCAGGATGAGTGACAGATGACCCAAATGTGGAACAGCTGCTATTGATGTCAGATTTTTCTAGAGCTGATGGGGTTTAATGTTTTATAACTACAGTATCACTTTTCAAAATAAAATTCCTCACTATGTATGTTCAATGGAAAAAAAAACCAAACCCAAAACCCAAAAAACAAAAAAAACCCCACCTGAATAAATAGAATCACAAATAAAAGAGACTGTTCCAATACTTATTATGAGGGTCTTGTCCTGGATCTATGGCATGAACGTACAGATTTTTTGCCACTAGAACCACAGTAGATGTTATTTATTTCTATTTGACTGTTATTAGATAGGGGTTGGCATGGGGAGAAGGGGCCAATCTACTTGATAGAGAACAATAGCAGATTTCAAATAAGAAACCATCAGCTCTATTGGAGGACATAGGAAAGGTGCGTGTCCTGAGGTCACAGGTAAGACATGCAAACCCATTTTCTTCAATGACCCTTGTGAAATGCAGAGCAATTGCAGGGGAAGAGTTCAGATTACAGAAGATGAAGCAGATCAAGAAGAGTATGAACGTTTTGTGGTTTATGACTGACACCATCATTGACTGCCTACTTAAGTTCAGGCACTTCTTTTAAACAAAAACACTAAAAAAAGTCATTGTGTTACTAGTATTAATGAGTGAAAAAAATAAGCCTTAGACTCATGCTATGACAGTGCTTTTCTCCATGCAAAAAGCATATTTTGATATGTAACAGGAAAAGCAGCAGGATATATTTTATCTTTGTTTTCTCAGTAAGAAATTTTTAAATAGTATGTTGACGTAAGGTGCCACGGCAGCTCATCTTCAATACAAGTAGAAATTTCTGCACTGCAGGCAGCAAACTGGCAATAATCATACTGAACAAAACTCAGATAAGACAAGGTAATTATTTAATAAATTTATACTTAATTTTCATGGAAAATATTAGATTACAAACCCTGTAAGACTGCTATTTCTTTCTTCTGACACTCTATAGGAAGAAAATTATTATATTCTCTGCACTGTTACTTTTCTAGTTTCAGAGTAAAGTTTAGAGTTTCATGTTTTAGAGTGCAGCAAAATTATTCGAGAGAATAATTACCCTAAAATTTACATAGGACATGATGTAAAGCAACAAAACCAGAAATCTTTATCTAGTCATCTTTTTTCAAAAGCTGTCTATTGCACACTACTGAAGAAAGACACAGAGGTATAATACTAAGGAAAAAAGCAAACCTGCAATTAGCGGGAAACATTGCCTGATGAGATGAATATATTTGTCTGTTACGAATTATGTGTGTTTTCCTCAGCTGAGGCTCTGACCTCTGAATCTTTAGACTGTTGGGCAATTTGTCATAGAGATATCTGTAGCAGTGTACGTCATCACACTTTCCTTATTTTTCCACTAGCACCTTCCTAAACGCAGTCATTAAAGATAATAAATAACTGTTTCATGTATTCCAGGAACATATTTTCATTACAATATAAGATTTTATTGCCATCTCTCTGCCAGATCGTTGACAGCATGTTTCCCATAACCCTAATTGATTAGTCAAATTGGAAAGCTATAACTTAAAAAATTTAAAAAGCCCCTTATGATTCTTTTATTGTTTGTTATATAGACCTCTTTATGAAGTTTAGTGTTATTAATGTGTGTTAAGAAAGAAACTTAGGAAAACTCTTTTTTAATGCCTGTGGTGCTACATACATGGTTTTATCAAATTTAGAAATGCCAGTGTGCTCATGGCTTAGCGATGGTCCTTTTCTGTGTGAAAGTTTCAGAAGATGAAAAATGTCTGGAGATGTGAAAAAATGTAGGGCCACTGTGGGGTTTGTTTTGATATATTTGTACATTGCCTTGTGAGGCAGATAGAACTGGTCCAGTGAATTAATGGAGTCAATGGGACATCTGCAGTGCATAAGGGATGCTCCAGTCGTTAGAGTGACAGAGGGTCATGGAGCTGATTGAATGCCACATTGTCACCGGGAGAGAGCAGTAAGAAGCGCTGAGAGCTGCAGCAACTAATCCAACACAAATATCCATTTCAAGAAGATAGCTGTAGGTCATATGAGAAAATAAAGGTGAGCAATTTGCATAGCCTTGTCTCTAACTAAAGCTTCACTGAGCTATTAGCTAAAAAATAAGAAACCACAGGTTTGAGAGACACACTACCTGGCAAAATTTGTCCTTTCTGTTTCAAGTTATCTAATGACCACTGAGAAGAAACTAACGTTTGCAAATCATCTAACGTAGAGGCAGACACAGGTGTTATTTTTCATTATTTCTGTGCATTAAATGACAGATACAAATTACCCATAATCATTGCTGAAGGCACAGGTGTCCTTAAGTTTAGCCTTAAGCAATATTCCACCTTGCCCAATGTGAGCTGGAACAGACTCAAGTAAGACTCATTGACATTAATCAAGAGCTCTTTGGGTTAATGTATGCAGAGAACTGCCCTCCTTGTGCTTTTCCCAAGTGTTTCATTGTTACTGATTTTGCTGTCCCAGGAAACTGAGAGTTCTAAAACCTATGCAAGGGCAGCCCAATGATCAACAGAGCTTTTCTTGAGCTTGGAGTTTTCATCAGATCCGTTTGTGAAGTTAAGGGGATTCACATGCCATCTGCCTGGTCCTGAAAGGGCAGCAGCTGATATCAGCGAGTGCTGCTGCCAGGTCTCCTGTGCCAAAAAGCAGGAAACTGCTTCCAAAGGACCTCTGCTGTGTGAAGACTTCTCACATCAGAGCCAGCAGTGTGCAGTCAGCCGAGCAAAAACTTGGAAGTAATCTTACAGTGCCCCTCCTCTGTCTTGGTTCAAACAAACTGAGGTGGGACAACTGGTATTGAAGAGAATTTGGATCTTCAGTGACTAATGCAACTCACTGGGTGCCTAGATCATCAGCATCAAAGCTCCGTGCTGAGATTTATTAAGTGTTCCTGTGTTCATTTCTTGCCATGGTTATGAAGGTCTGTGAGTCAGTGAAGGAATCAAATAGAGTCCTTTCACGTTCACACTGAGTCAACACATAGGCACACTTCTCACTGGAATCAGCTTCAGGATTCACAATAAAAAGGGCGGCAGGATGCAAGCTGGAAGGTAAAAAATTATGTATGTTGTTTCACATGCACAGCCCATCTCTTCTCATGAGTGTAACTTACTTGGTAAAGGACACTTCTGCCTTTTACTTAGTGTAAGTCTCCACAGTCAATACAATTTTTGTCTCTTGAGTTTTGCTTTTTTTAAAAAAAATCTCTTGAATTGGCAAATACGAAAAGTATTTAAACATTTATAATGCATAAATATTTCTTCCAGGTGGAAAAGTGAAAACTTTGGGAAGTTATAAGTGGTAGATGTATCATATGCCAAATAGCCTCCCTGGCTTTCTTTTATAGTTTACAGGAAGAAGTGGACCCTCTAGGGAGAATGTAAAATCATGTTCCTATGTTGAAGTGCTTCTTGAGGTCCCTATCCTCCCTCAGGGACCCTAGGGAGGTTATCTAAGTGGGCTGGTTTCTTCAAGACATATCCTTTTCCTTCCTGAGCCTCTCACACAGAAAGCTTTCATTACAAGTGAAATTTAGTTATGTATGAAAGCCTTACTGGCAAATACCCCTGCACCATTAAATTTCACAGCTGTGTTGGGGAAGGAGCAGGAGACAGGAAACCTGAAGTGTCTGCACATCTCAAGCTGTACAGGTTGTCATGGCCCTCTGAGATGGGAGTGGGCCAGGATGAGGGCTATGTTGATGACTTACATTGGTCTCTGCCTCTACCCTGTTATATCTCTCTTAAAAATCACAACAGAAAGGGAGCGGCAGGGGAAAAAAAAAAAAAAAAAGCTTGGTATTAATATTGAATGATTTATCTTATCAAAATGATCATTAAAGAGCACACATAAAAATATTTCATGCCAATATTTCATGTTTCATCCTCTATGACTTTTTTTTACTATTATTATTTCTTTTACTTCAAATGTCAGTAAAATCTTAAGTAGAATATTTCAACACAAAAGATCTGAAACTTTTATTTTAATGTTCTCCTCACCCTTCAATGAAATTAGTCAGTGAATTTGACAAAAATTTGTGAGTTGCTTGGGCCAGTCTGAAGTTAGCTTAATGGTGAGGAAAAAAAAAATACATGAAGAAGAATTCCATGTCTATATAGAATTTTTCAGTCCTCATTTAGAGGCATTTGTCATAATATTAATGTTTGTAACTCAGCACATTCCCTCTTGCCAGGACAATCCAGTATTTACCTGTCTAATACACAGATAAACAAGAAGTTTAGCTGTCTAATACACAGATAAACAAGAAGTGTCACTTTGTTTTGGGAAGATACTTCCAAAAGCAATTAAAAATGACAACTTACAAACTGCCTGATTAGCCTCTTGTACTAAGACAGGATGGGATCTCACCGCTTGCCAGCAAACAAGCCATCGTGCCCACCCAGTCCCCGAAGTCCCCAGTTGCCCCTCTGAGAGGTGTGCTGGGGGCTGCTTGAGCCCAAGCTTCTCTGTGTGCTCGCTGAGGGGTATAGACCTGTGCGCCTGCCCCAGCCACTGCCAGCCAGTCTGCAGGAGGCATAGTGTTTCAGACAGAAGCTGAGAAATGGTTTACAAGAGAAAGTGCTTTCATTTCTCCTTCATTTCATTGCAGCTTGAATCAGAAAAATACATGGAACTCAAAGATCGGTTCGTGCTGTATTTACTCCTGCTACAAGGGCAAAAAGTACTGATAAACCACAAAGCTATTATTTGTACTGATCTAATACCCTGCAAACTACAAGAAATAGGATTTTTTTTTTTACCCTCTGAGGATGAAATTCTCGGCTTTAAACTTTTTTTTTTTTCTTTTTTACATCAGAAGGCCTTGAGATTAGACCCAAAGATAATCATATTATGATTGCTATCAGGTTTATTACACTTTCTTTTCTTTCTTGGATGGAATAAGCTGGTCCAAAAACCAATGGTAGAAACCACCTAGACTTAGAAAACCAGCAGAGACTGAAGCTGCATTACCTTGTGAAGTGCTAGAGCTAGAAAAGCCCATTTTAATGCCACAAGTAAGCTTGGAATTTCAGCTTTCAGGTAACATAAATTATCAACCTTGCACTCCGGTGTTCATGAGATACTGTTAAAATGCATGTGTGAAAAGCTTGCAAGGTGGTTTTATTTGTAGGGTAGTACAAATGATTTCAGGATCAATATGCTTTTCCAAACATTGCTCCCAGACTACAGATCAGGCAGTAGGAAACAGTGTCCCTGTGTAATTGACCACATAGCCACAGAAAATTTGTGGGGGTGCTTCTTCTTGAGGATCATGTCTTACCTTCTTCGCTTACCTTTTCCAGAAACACACAAACATGTGTGTGCATGTACACACATACTCACCATCTTCTGGGATGGAAAGTGTCTGCTCCCACTTACCTTTAGCTGACTGAAAAGCCAAGAGAAAACATTCATCGACCATCTATACAACCCAGCTACATGTTTTGTTTTCCTGATTCCAACCCTTAACTTATCTTCCAGAGAAGGTAACTACATTAATTACACACATTTTTCCCGAGACATACAGGAGCTCAGTTATCTCATGATGTTTTTTGCTATGTCTACAACAAACTAGGGTAGCAGAGGAGTCAGGCAGATGCTTTCTCAATCCCTGAAAATCTCTATGATTTTTTAGCTAACCATTTGTCTTTGGAATGACTGATTTATTTTTTTAACATAATAATTTTAGGGTTTTTTTTTTTATTTTCAGAAGAATTTGCGTATTTCTGACAACAAACTTTTTAAAAATATTTTAATCTATAAATTCTTTTATTTTGTACTATACACTTCATAAATATGTGTCATCCATAATGACTTTGTATAGATAAATGATTACATTTTGTCAAGTCTATAGTAAAGAAGTTGTCTTGTGATGTGACTTACCACTGTAAAAAATGGTTCGAGATATTTAAGCTGTTTCATATCTATTTACTAGGTTATAGTTATGGTACCAACTGAGGAGGCAGACAACTTCATAATCTAATGTACTATGTACTTGTCTCCATGTTCATAAAAATTGAAAAATTGTTATGATTAAAAAACAAAACAAAACTCTGTAGACATTTCTGAGATGAATTACCTTTTCCATAAAATTAATTCATAAAACACAACAAAAGAAATTAACCAGAAATTCATACTATATTACCTACCAGCACTGTTTATTATTTCATCTATGGTTGATTTACCTCCTATCTGGGCTCTGACAATGACACAAGTAAAATGAAACTGTTTCTAATCTCATTTTCAAAGAATGAAGGATGAAAATCTTTCAGTAGTCTGTTCTGCAGATCTTAAGTGATGGTGTTTGATTGTACTTGTGGATAGTACAGTAAATGCAGTCTCTGATTTTGAAGTAGCCATGCACCTTTTATTGACCTTGCCTGAAATATTTTTTCGGAGTTTGGAGGTCTGTTGGGGTTTGGTTTGGTTTGGTTTTTTGCAAGGCATCATGCTCTGAAGTAGCAGCAAGGCAGACCCTAGAAAATTTCAGAGGCAAAATAAGAGAGAAAGGAAAAGGAAAGGAAAAAAAATCAAATTAATTTTGTGGTTAGATATAAAACTATCAGAAACAAATTGATGGGTTAGTTTGTGTTAAGGATGGCTGATTTTGGACATCATTGGCTAAATCATGCAGGATTTGGTCAGAAATTTATTCAAATGCTCATTAAATATCAAGCAGTTCATTGAGGATGCAGCTTTTGTCTGGAACTTTAAGTTCTTTAATAATTTTGTAAAATCTCTGCAAAAGGAATCTATGGTGAATCACTCTCTGTCTAAAATGTAAGTGAATATTGGAAGCCTGAGTCTTCCAAACTTCCTTTGTGGAGAGCAGCCCAACAATGCTAGAGAAGGAAAAAGTGAACTGTGTTGTTTCATGTTATGGCTGAATCAAACTACAACTCAAAACAAACTAATAGTCTGTGGCTGAGGAAAAGGGGAAAGGATCATTTCTCTTCTCTTTCTCTTTTGCTCCAGCCATGCTGTCCCTTCTCTTCCCATGTTCCAGGTTTGATGATTATTTGTTTATCTAACTCAGTTTGCTAACATGGCAACCAATACTATATTTTTCCTTTTCTTCCCAACTCAGATTTCGTGCAATTTAGTAATTGAAAGGAGTATGCCATCTGATTGTTTGAGTCTAGGGTCAGCACAAAAGAAATGACAGAAAACACAGAGAGCGCTAAAGGGGAGAACTCTCCCTTTTGATGGCAGCAAGCCACCGTACTGGATGAGTCCAGCTGTACTAGCACGATGCCAGAGGTGGTGAAGCGGCATCCTGGGACTGTGCTCATAGCTGAAAGACATCACTATGGGGCAGTACCAGAAGAAGGTCCCTGAGCCATATCCTGCCATGCAGATAGAAACATGTTATTGATTATTTTCTGCACAGCGCATGAGCCCTGGAGCACAGTCACATGAACACAGACCAGCCCTGTGGAGGTCAACACCTTGTAAGAGACCAAGCACAGCGCTCCACTTTCGGTACCTATTTGGCTGCAGTATAGGCATTTTTCTTTTCTATATCCTCTTTAAAGCTGTTCCTTTCTCAGCAGATGGGTAAAGACAAAAGGACAGAGTTTCTTTGCTCTTAAGCTCAATATTTCAGAGGTTATCCTGAGCAACAGAAGACTGGAGGACAACTCTTTGATGCCACTAAATACAGGCAAATAATTTCAAGACAGGAGACTGTAAGGGATCCATCTCAGAACTATAGACTAGGCAGTCATCTGATAAGAGCACTACTCAGGGTTCAAGTGCTAAGCTGAAACAGGAAGAGAAATGTGCTTTCACCAGGTGTTCTGCTTTTCAGGTGACTGTCCCAAGCACAGTTTTGGAAGTGTCCATCTTTCTTGTCCATCTCCATCTTTAAAAAAATAGAAGGTATGAATATAATTTCCAGCTCAGTTGTACTCAAGATCTCCAAGCTCTCGGACTTTTGCTGAGAGTCTGCAATGCCTCATCTACTGTCATTTAAATATACACAGGAATTGGTTTCTTAGTACCTTTCTAAACAGATAAAAATAGCTTTGTCTTTACCTTAGCAACAAAATTACTAAGATTTACGTAAAAAGATAATAGAACATAACAAAGGACCTGAAGCTATCTTTCTGAGGGGTAATTTAAACTCCACTTAGTCTTCAATAAAAACAAAATAGCATACCATAACCATTTACTGCATGGACTTTAACAAAATTAGCAGTCTGAGTGCTCTGAAGAGCTTCTGGAATGTGCTAACATGGAAGCTGAAATTAATTTTATAGAGGAACAGTGATTTTCCAATATTTTTTTGGCCACTGCAAAAGATTTAATGTTACTTTTATGTGCATTTATAAAAGTATCATTTCAGTTATAAGAGCTGAAATCCTACACCTATCTGTTACTTCTTTTTTAAAGTTAAATATGTTGTATTAAATACAGCAACCTTTTAGCTGAGGTATTTGTATATTTAAATATACATGAATACATTTATCCAATTAAAATGTGTTTGTGTCAATTATGGAAGACAAAATTTGCACTATGTAAATATCAATTAATGACAATTAGTTTACAGTAAAGCAGAATATAATCAGACTTTATAAACTAGATGTTTTTAAAACCTTTCCCTTTAACAGAAAATATTAAATGGCTCAGCTTTATAGAACTATAACAGGTTAGAAAACTGTAAGGGATTCATTCTTTTTCTCTGAGATTAAATCGTAAATCCCTTTTCGAAGCACATATGAGTAATATCAGAGAGAAAGATAAATGTGAAACTACAATGACAAGGAATACAAACAGAAGCTAAATACCTCCCTATGTATTGCTTTAGTTCTTTGTAGCCAAACCCTAGTTGAAAGGTCTTAAATCAGTATTATTAAAAAAACAAAGTCAAGTCCCATTTATAAAAATACTCCATTTTAAAGGAAAAAAAATAAGTCTTAAGCATCTCTAGTAACATCAGCAATAACAGTTGATGTTGCTGTTACTTCCAAAGAAGAAAGCTGTCTGCTTCTATTCAAGGATAGAAAATGCTTTAATGAGGTACAAGCGATTAGACTAATACAGACTAATTGCAATAGCTATTTATGTGCTTATATTGGGCCAAACACTTTGCTCGAGGCAATAGGTACAGCCCTGATGACTTCAACAGAATTGTGAGTGCTCTACCCACGGACTTGGGCAGGTATCTTTTTCAGGAACAGGAATAATCTCCAAAAGGGATTATCAGGTCAAGAATGGATGATGGGGGATGCAAACATACATGTAGGTTGCATTCTTTTTCTAGGTAGCTCCAGAAGTGAGGTTCTTTTGTGGAATAAGGGTTCTTTTCACCTTTACAGTAATAAAGATTGCAGTAATCAGCATATATTGGCTTAGAATTTCTTACCAACATCTCTTTTGCAAATGTATACAGAATAAAGATATAGTAATATCATGTATAACAAAGCTAAAAGCAGTTAATAGATGTCCTGGTTTCTTTTTCATTCTGACATTTTGGAATTTTGTTTAAAAAAGTGTTATTCCAAGAAGCAATAACATAACTATGTATGGATCCTTTTTTTTTTCCCCCCCCAGAAAGAATCAATACATTTATTTTCTGAATCAAGTAGTACTACAGCCAGCTTTATTGTGTAAGAAGAATTAAATCTGTGGTGGCCAAAAGGCAGATGCTTTGCCAGCTTGAGAGGAGGAGGAGGAGAAAGAGAACTCCTTTCTGCATGAGGTTGGAAGAAGCAACCTGCTGGCTTCCAAGAGTCACAGAAAAGTCCTGTGGGCTTGGGGAAATGCTGCGTGGGTGGGACTGAGGGAATAAGATTCTTTGGGGCAGTCCACCTGAAAGAAGTGAGTGGCAGTGAAGTTGACCTCTTGCTCTCCCTTATTCTCCACCCCCAGAGGCCCAGGAACTGAACAATCTCCCTTTTCTGATGCAGCGCAGTCCTATTACTTCATACTGGAGTAAATAGCCCTCTCTTTTCCCCTTATGCACATATTCCTTATTTATCCTATTTTATCCTTATTTCTGACTAATGGGAGAGAGAAGGTCAGGCCAGGTCCTGGTCCTTAAGCAGCAAGAAGATGACTAGGATGGAGAGAGAAGACTGTCACTGTGAGGAGGGAGCAGCTGCTGAAGACAAACTCCAGCAGCCTCTTTAACAGGAACAGAAGGATGTGTAGGAGAGCAGTAGGCGTTGGATCAGTCTATCCCTGCCTCCTCTGGCATAGGCAAAGGTTTTTCTCTCCCGTGCTTTGACCAAACTCTGCCAAATATCTGTTCTCAGCAATGATGAAAAACTAAGGAGAATAAGTTCTATTTTTGTTGTTTCTTTGGGAGAAAGACAGTGATTCAGCTTTTTAATGAGTTTAGGCTTGTATGTTTGAAAAATTGATTTCTTATGTTTGCTTATCTAGTCCTTTCATTCTCTTAAATTTTAAGAAACAAAAAAGATTACATCTACAAAAGCGAAAAGAATCACCATGCATATTCTGTTTATAACTTATTTCCATTTACAAAATATTCTAGGAGATTTAATTCATAGGAAAAAAAAAAGATAACAGTTTTCAAGAGTTCACAGAATGGAAAAAATGAAATTAAAGTGTACAATGATTTGCTCATGGCCACAAAAAAGCCACTGTCAAATGCATGATTAGCAGAGTATATTCTTGAAAACTATTCATGAAAGCAAACTGTTCAACACTTGAGAATGCCTGTGGTCTCAATGTGCCCAGATATTTGCAGATATTGACTACTGAAAAAGAAAAGCCTTCCTGACATGGTTGCAAAATATGTCACAATTAGAGAACCATTACCATAAAGCAATAGTACGTCAATGGTTTTTGAATAATCACAAAAAAGAAAATTTCTATTTCCATGTATTAGTAAGACTAGACCCCAAACAGATGTCCAACCACAAGTTATTCCAGGCTAGTTAGAAAAGAATTTACTGAAATATCACAGAGGCAATAAAATTTAGATGTAATTTCTTTGAGTTTTAGGAGTTGTACTCATGGTTAATAATGACTTTTCTATTACACAGCAGATAGTTGTGTAAACAGTATTCTTTTGTAATAAAATGCATATTTAAAAAGCTCCATTTTCTGTGGTCTCTGTGAGATAATTTATGAAGTTCAGACACATCAATAAAACTGACTAGTAGCCAAGAAAAAAAAAAAAAAACAACACCAAACTGAAACAGCTGCTTGTTTTCAGCTCTTGCCAGTGACTCATAAATAACCATACAGTCACAGATCTGCCATCAGTAAAATGACTGTATTATGTTCTGAATAGTCTTTATATCAGCAAATCAATTACTTGTTTAAATTCCCCTTATTTCATCATTTTTAGAAACTATGGAGATAACAAATTTCAAAAAGTGTGATGCAACTGAAATGTTTGTATGTCTAATAACATGTAGATTGTGCCTTTCCAATATTTTTTTTTTTTAGTATTACTAGAGGAATGTGTGACTATTCCTTTAATGGGGAGGTATTTGCTAGAGCTCTGTGACAGAGTAGATGCTAGATTTCTCCCGATGATCTGTCAGTGAAGGTAGTGGTCAAGCCCTGAGTATGATATCCTTCCTCCCTGGGGTTCTCACACAGCACAATTTCCTCCTCACTCAGCATAGCAGTCAGGGCACCTCCCTCAAAAAGGAAAACTAAAAGGGGAAAAAAAAAAAAGCAATAAGAAACAGCAAAGCAGTACCATTACGTTAGTATTTCTTGCACAACACTGTCTTCTGAAGAACTTTGAAAGACACCTTCATCAATTTAATGGAGAGGGGTAATGAGTTTTAATAACTTTGGAGCAATGGCAGACAAATCCTCTCCCCGAGATATTCTAAGATAGACTCAAATTTTGAGTTAAGACTAGAGGATCTCTACAGACAGTACATGAGACATTGCTTTGTACTGTGAGAAACAAAACCAGACCTGTATCAAGGTTAGACCATATGAAAAAGGGTTTTGAAAAAACTGAGCCCTGAGAATGTAAGGCTACAAAGTAACTGTTAGTAAAGAAATTGTTAGAAGTACTTTCCACTGTCACATTTTGCTGCTTCTCACGGCTCATCGATTATTTGCTCATGCTTCATAGAGAGACAAGATCAAATACTGCTCCTGGGAGATGCAGAGTTGCATAAGGTTTGAGAACTACACCAATTTTAGCATTGACGTAGTATGTATCTGAGAACCTAATTCTTCTTGCAGATAAGTTGAACCATTGCCTAACATTGCCATAACTAGGCTTCTCAGACTTTTTTGTGGTGAAAGGAAAACAGAGAATCATGGAAAATCTGCTTTTCTTGAAAAGAGATCAAAGAAGAAATTTCAGTATAGGAAAATGGGGAAAAGAAAACAAGGAGAAGCAATTGAGACTGCTTTAATAGAAACTAAATTTGGAAGTGTCAGGTAACGGTGAATAGGCAAGGAGTCATTTGGATACATAAAGCATTTAAACATACAATTAGTGGTTGGAAACTAAGGCAAAAAGGAAAAATTATTGCCAAGCTAGCCAATATGGTGATGAGAGTGATGGCAAAGTGCACAGGAAAGGGCCTATGATAATAGTAGCAAGATAACCATTTCCACTCCTTAATAAACAGTAATTCATCCCATTGCCCTCATCTCATTTCTTATAAAGTATGAAAAGATGTAATTCTCATTCCTAAAATAAAAATAAAGTTTTCCTTTGAAGGTGAGGAAATACATGAAGGAAATGTGAAAATACAAAATCAGGCAATAATATACCACTTCTTTTTGTCCCAAAAGGCAAATCAGTATGTCTGACTAGTACTCACCACTGTCTGGTTAAATGGATCTATTAGGAGACTTGTTGCACGTGTATTTACTTTGTGATTATTGTAGTATGTACACCATATAGAATCACAATTATTATCATTGTTAATGCAACAAGTCTCAATTGTTAATAGGAAAAGTCAACTGAAGGTATTAGACTTCTCATTACTTCTCTCTGTAAGAGCTGCACTTGAGGAGGAGGAAACCAAGGAGTTTCTATTGCTATTCTTGTCACAAATAATAGATAGCATGACAAAACACAGCTCTAATGTCTGAGTGACTGTGGTTTTGAATTAAACAAGCAATTTGACTCCAGGCTTGTACGGGCTATGCCTGCTAAAATTGTCTTGGAAAATGGATGTTAGATACAGTGTAGAAGTTTTCTCTTACAAGCTCCTGTAAGAGCAAGTGCACTGGACCTCCTCCCACACTCTGTAGAGCAATCATCAGCTGAAAGGCAAAGTCACTTTACTCTGGCTTTCACAACTCTGTTGGCTCCCAAATAGATACTGCTTGATAAACTACATCCTTGACATTTCCATGGCAAAGCATCCTCCTATGTCATAGGAATATTAAAAGCAAAACAAATTCTACAGTTGGTACAGGGGAATACATAACTGGTTACTTATGCTGGGTCTTATTGAGATATTTCATGTGTACTTTCAAAGTTGTTCATGTGTCTTCACTACCTGTGTAGATTTAGAGAGTGGCATGAACACCTGTATATCCTTTATATGTGCATGTCTATTTATATAAGTTATTGTGTAAATAACTGATCTTCTACATTATAAATATTTCAGGTCTAGTTTTAAATTTATTGGATTGCATTTTTTACTGGTTTTGTTCTGTGGCTATTGGACTACACAACTTTACTACTATGCAGGGTTTTTTTCAAAGTATTTGACACAGTTCAGTATTATTCATATACTCATTGAGTTGAATTAGATCCCGGAGCTCTGTATTTTTTACATGTTTTCAAGATCCTCAAGTTGTGGTTGCTGCCTGAAGGAAAAAAAAAAAAAGAAACTCCTCTCAAACAGAAACTCTATGCAAGAGCATTCAAAGAGCATTTTTTAATTCTCAAAAGCAATCATTCTGCTTCTATTGGTTAGCATCTTCGAGATTCTTAGATATTTAAGCTTAGTACATTTGGGTTTTCTTCGGGGTTTTTTTAATGTCTTGAGAGGTGTCCTCAACTTTTGCACTGGTTTGGGTTTGCATAGGGTTGTGGTATCGTGGGGGAGAGGGGAGAATGAAGGCCTCTATACAATCTGATTACAAACCAGTACTTCTGCATTTAAATATGAGTAATTTTAGGGAAAAATATGTTTTTCTGATGAGTCGAGTAACTCTTTTGAAAACAGAAACAAAGCAAACCAATGAACAACATAAGATGATTTAGATTGTCAATTTCTTACCTTCACTTGTCAGCAAATAAATTGACAGCCATGTATAGATGAGTTACCACTGAGTTTACAGTCAACCTCTCACAGTTCTCTCAGAAGGAAAAACAAGGCTTGACATTGTTCTTTCACTGAATGACATATTTCAGCGGGATATCTTTTTCAATATTGCATCTGAGAACAAATCAAAATTAAAGACTTCTTGTATGCACAAATCTGCAGTAAATTTCCACATAAATATCAAATTCTAAGCAGAAAAAATGAGCAATAACTTTTCTTGTATACTATAGATTTGCTTTTATATACATCTAAACTCTTTTCTCATTTTGTACTATTAAGCAAAAACTATTCTTTCATATGAAAGGTCTACCTCTTTTAAAAGTTTCATTACCCTTGATATTATTCATAACTATTTTATAACTGAAAACTACAACGCTCATTTGTGATGCAAATGTAACAACTAGTAAGCTATGTATTGATGCAAATAAATAATTTAGAATATATATAGGGAGTTTAAAATAACTACATAAAATACATCTGAGTGCAGAAAAGAATAAGAATAAGATGTTAAAAATATAGAGACTATAGGTCTAGAAATCTTTTACACAACAGTAAAATGCAATGCAAATCAACTACTGTCTCAACAAGTGTATTGTATGTGAGCATGAAACCCCACCAGAATTCAAATATGTTCATCTCTGTCCTCAGGCCACTTACTTCTATTATCTTTCCTTTCATTTGCTTTTCTTTGTTCTTTTACCTTTCAATTTCAAGTGTTCTTTCATTCACCTCTCAAAACATTCCTTTTTCTTTTTTTATAAAAGTGGGCTTATGAATGTTATCAATAAGATATTGTACAGCTTTATTCTACCATGGAAAATTTAACAAGACTAACTCAGTATTTCATAAATAAAGGCTTGCCAAACTGCAAAGATACACATCAGTGGAGCAGAAGTTCAAAACATATGGTCAGTTCCTTTGAGAAAGGAAGCATTAAAAATATATATGCAGGAAGTGTAAAGGTCATGATAATTATCAGAATCATAAGATGGTGGTGATTCAACAAAGATACATAGACAAAACCAAACAGAAACCTAAAGTCCTAACCACAAAACACAGGGGGAAAATCAGTAAGACAAACTAATGTAAAAATCCTTGTGTCTGACTAATATGAAGTTTATTCCACTAAAATAACAAAAGAGAAAACTCTTTCTGTTTTCCAGTACTCTAAAAATAAGACCAAAATTGAATGGTTTTGTTTGTTTGTTTTGAAACTACAGATAGTATCACATGGGATCCAACGCTAGTTTGGCTAGTTTGGGTTAACTGAACCCAGTCCCTGCCCTCTTGCCCTCCTGGCTGTGTCCGGTCCCAGCTTCTTGTGAAAATTACCCCTATCCCCACTGGAACCAGGACACTGACCTCAAATACACAATGTCACCTCAGTAGGCAATCACTAAAGTCAGCTGACCACGACCTTGGCTCTAGCAGTTAGTACATCAATATTTCTAAACTTCAGTCACTGAGGAAAGTGCATTTGAATACAGATTTAAATATATTTAGAAACATATTTAAGTGGGATTCTTCGATGGTATTGCAAATTTCTGACATTATTTAAAGCAATTCATGTTTTGCTGGACCTCATATACCCCCGTAGACCATGTCTAAGTGTCTAAGTGTGTCTAAGTATGTCTAAGTGGTGTAGCAGGTCTCTCACCATTTTCCCCTGGATTATGGGGCTTCATTCTGCTCCCTGCCTTTGTCTTCTAGCTCAAGGGACTGAGCTCAGGGTACAACTGGTCCTACTACTAAAAACTGAGGCAAAGAAGGCATTAAGTACCTCAGCCTTTTCCTCATCCTTTGTCACTATGTTTCTTCTCCTGTTTACTAAAGGATGGAGATTCTCTTTAGTCCTCCATTTATTGTAATGTATTTACAGAAAACTTTTGTTATTGTCCTTAACTTCAGAAGTCAGATTAAGTACTTTAGCCCTTCTAATTTTCTCCCTACATAGCCTCACAATATCTTTATAGTTCTCATGAGTGGCCTGCTCTTTCTTCCAAAGGCCATAAATTCTTTTTTCCCCTGAGTTGCAAGCCAGGTCACTCCTTGTTTCATGTGCTTATCATAATGTCGATGTGAAGCATTATAAAATTTATTTTGGATATCTTGAAATAAAAGGTGTAAATAATTGCACCAAATTCTGTGATTACTGATTTTTGAGATAATATTGACCAACATAGTAGACTGCTTATATCGTCTGGTGAAAAATGAGAAAATACTTTTTTTCCACGGGAGCACTTTAAGCGAAACAACAAAAAAGTTTTTCTGGAATAAAGCGCCTTAAGAATAAAGTTTACTATTAAGCTTTAGATGTTATTTAATCTTTGGAAAGCAATTTTAAAATTTACTCTGACCAGTGAAGCATAGAGAAGATAGGTGTAGTTATTGCTAGGTAGGAGATGGAGGCCAGGTAGGCCATGTGGACCCTGACTGAGAGGCTTATTAACTGTCAGGAAAGACCCATCCCACAAAAACATCATACCTGTTATGTATCAGAAATGGTTTTGTCCTTTTGTCCTCATATAATACCCTTAGCTTCCTTTGTTTATGCTGTTAGACTTTGCTAGCTCATTAGAAGTCGTCTTAGGCAGAAGGTTAACAGTTATGAAAGAAGCAGAGTCAAATACTAACTTTTAGAAGTAATTGCCTGCAGCTGCATCCCCACTGAGATTTCACAAGATAAAGAGGTGCAGTCAGCAGGTGGGTATGAATGCTCCAAAGAAATCCTGGTTTAAGGACTTTTGAGTGGCAGACTAACTTCCAGAACTTGTTTCCCTCTTCCCCCCCCAACCCCCCATAAGTTACAAAGTTTCTTTTAGAACTCCAAATTGTGTGAATGTGAAAGTGGCAGGTATTTCTCTAGCAGAGATGAAACCAATGAGACTGCTGAAAAGAAAATAAATACTCAGAGTTTTCTTCTGACTTAGTTTTGGTCTGATTTAGAAAAATTGTGCTACATATGAATGGCAGTCATATAATTAATTGTGCTGGGTGCTCAGAAACTAGGTGAAGGAGGGGATGCAAAAAATTATAAAGCAGAATGGAGACAAAAGGTGATTAAGAGAACAGGTGATTGAAAAAAATAAAATTATGAACAGAAGGTCATTAGATGAGCATGGTTACCACTTTTAAAATTTATTTTCAAAATAACTGTGTTAATATATTTTGTATTTAGCATTGCTTGTAGAGATGATGTTAACTGCTGGAGGAGCATAAAGGACGAATATGGAATTTGTCTGTACTCCACAAAAGGTTGAGAGCACGTATTTTTAATGGATACTCTTAATTCTTCTTTCTACATCCTGTTCTTAACTACCTTTTTGATAGAATTACACCAAACCTTCTGAAAATTTATGTAGGAAGGAAATCATAGAATCATAGGGGTTGGAAGGGACCTCTGGAGATCATCTAGTCCAACCTCCTTCCCAGACCAGGTCCACCTACAGCAGGTGGCACAGGGTGGCATCCAGGCAGGCTTTGAATGTCTCCAGAGTCGGAGACTCCACCACCTCTCTGGGCAGCCTCTTCCAGTGCTCCATCACTCTCAAAGTAAAGAAGTTCCTCCTCATGTTCAGATGGAACTCCCTGTGTTCAAGTTTGTGGCTGTTACCTCTTGTACTATCACTGGGGACCACTGGAAAAAGACTGACCCACACCTCCTGGAACCCTCCCTTTAAGTATTTATAAGCACTGATAAGATGCCCTCTCAGTCTTCTCCAGGCTAAAAAGACCCAACTCCCTCAGCTGTTCCTCACAAGAAAAATGTTCATCTTTGTGGCCTTTTGTTGTACCCTCTCCAGCAGTTCCCTGTCTTTCTTAAACTGGTGAGCCCAGAACTGGACACAGTACTCAAATTGCGGCCTCAGCAAGGCAGAGGAAAGGGGGAAGATGACCTCCCTTGACCTGCTTGCTACACTCCTCTTGATGCACCCCAGGATGCCATTGGCCTTCTTGGCCACAAGGGCACATTGCTGGCTCGTGATCAGCCTGTTGTCCGTCAGGACTTCCAGGTCCCTTTCTGCAGATCTGCTTTCCAGCATGTCAGCCCTTTACCTGTACCTGTGAGTGGGGTTATTTCTCCCCAGGTGCAGGACCCTCCACTTGCCTTTGTTGAATTTCATTAGGTTTCTGCCTGCCCAAGTCTCCAGCCTGTCCAGGTCCTGCTGCATGGCAGCACAGCCTTCTGGTGTGTCAGCCCCTCCCAGTTTCATGTCACCAGCAGACCTGCTGATGATACACTCTATGCCTTCATCCAGGTCATTGATGAATACATTGAACAGGACTGGACCCAGTACTGAGCCCTGAAGAACACCACTTGTTACTGGCCTCCAAGTAGACTCTGGCCCACTGATCACAACCCTCTCAGACCTACCTGCCAGCCAGTTTTCAATCCACTCTACTGTCCATTCACCTAATCCACACTTCCTAAACCTGCCTCTGAGCATGCTGAGGGAGACAGTGTTGAAAGCCTTGCTAAAGTCAAAGTAGACAACATCCACTGCCCTCCCCTCACCTATCTATCTAGTAATGCCATCATAGAAGGCTATCAGATTAGTCAGATATGATTTCCCCTTGGTGAACCCATGTTGACTACTTCTGATAACCTTCTGCTCCTCCAGATGCTTGGAGATGACACCCATAATGAGCTGTTCCATTATCTTTCCAGGGATGGAGGTGAGGCTGACTGGCCTGTAGTTTTCTGGATCTTCCTTCTTGCCCTTTTTGAAGACTGGAGTGGCATTGGCTTTCCTCCAGTCCTCTGGCACCTCTCCTGTTCTCCAGGATGTTTCAAAGATGATGGAGAGTGGACTAACAATGACTTCTCCCAGCTCCCTCAGCAACTCGCAGATACATCCCATCAGGACACATGGACTTTCGGATATCCAATTTACTTAATTGGTCTCTAACTTGATCCTCCTCAACCAAGGGAGAGTCTTCCTTCCTCCAAACTTTCTCTGTTACCTGTAAACTCTGTGGGTCCTGAGGGCGGGCCAGGGCAATGAAGACTGAAGCAAAGGCACATTCAGTAACTCTGCCTTCTCAGCATTTTCTGTCACCATGGCATCCATCTCATTCAACAGAGGGCCCACATTCTCTCATTTTTTCTTTTGCCTCGAACGTACTTAAAGAAACCCTTCCTGATGACCTTAAATGTTTACTGGTCTCAGTAAACTCTTACCCAGCTAAGAAATTAATGTCTTCCAGAAAGTTCTGTGATGTTAAAAAAGGAACAATCTCATAATGCTTTCTTTCGTTCAGTCATGAAGTCAAGAAAAATTTGTATGCTCTCTTCAGTAGCCTATTTCCATGAAGTTTGTAGGAATGGTACTCTCTGTCAAATCAGCGTGGCATAGATTAGTGGAAACTTCAGAAATTAAGAAGGAATTTATATGTAGATACACAAAATCTATGACACGCACCACACCTCTTTAGAGAAATAGACTAAGATGTCTTTCAACTAAAAAATAAGGATGAAGGTGTAACTTTTTTTTTTCCCTGCAGCAGTTAGGTTGTACTTACACTAAATTGAAACCTGAATTTCCTACACCTCCTATACTTGCTTTTGTTTAAACTGTGAAGGAAAAATGAAGTATCTAGTACTTTACATTGAGAGATCCATGACTGTTTCAGAATTGATTAAATGAGTTGCTTCAGAACTTTTAACCCAAATAATGTGAATGTGAAATTGTGAATACAGGCATTTAACTGCAGTTTGCTTGATCCTCCATGGCTCAAATCACCCATAAATGGCATTTCCCTCTAGTGGCATATTGGTCCATACTGTATATTAGTCAGCTGATGACATTTCATTTTAATTTTTTTACCTCCTTCCAATCTAATTCTCCAACTGGGCTACAGCATCTGTAATTCACTACATGGTTAGATAGCAAAACAGATTATATGGCATATTTTTGGGTTGGTCAGTGGATTTGTGATATTTGCCATTGTAACTGCTGTAAAAAACCCTGATTCTTCATTTAGATGAGAATAAATAACATTAAACATTACAGTTCTCTCAACTGAAGTTATTATGTATGGTTCCTTTAAATATTTTTATTTCTTTTTGTTGACCAGGGAACAATAGCAAAGAATAATTTTAATATAGCCAGTGCAATTTTCTCAAGGAATAAAAAAAAAGCAGATTTCATTTAAAGAACATTGTTCCTACTGGCAAAAGAGAAAACAAGCAAAAATTAAAGGGTATACCCATATTCAGCCCTTTCTCTAAATATGCATTGTAATACATTGAAACAGAAAGTCTATTCAGTTTTATTTTAATGAACGGAAAAAATGTTATACTTTGTCAGAATATTAATTCCCATAGTTCAATATCTTCCTACAAATTTTGGGCAGAAACAGATTATTGAGAAGACAAGTATTGAAAAGGTTTACAGAATAATTTAGGGGAACTAATTCCATAGTTCCTGTCCATTGATGACAGAGTTCAACTTATCCTTTATTTTTGTCTAATTCTTCACCTTCTCTTGATTTCAGGAATTTTCTTGCCACAAGGCATAACCTACACTGAATTTGACAACCTGATATCTGAAAAGATATATTTTCTGTTTTACAGAATACACATATATTTTCTGATTTACAACTGCTTTCTTTACTGTTGTTGTTAATTTCTTTTAAAAAGTATGTTAAATAACAAAAGACTTTTTGAAAAATAGGCTTTATAAGAGCAATTATTAGTAAAATGCAGGAAAGTATTTTGTCTCTCCTTATGGAAATCAGCATCTAATTTTAACACGGTATCGGGCAAAAAAATAGGATATGTAATTTTATGCATTAAAAGCAGAATATAGCTGTGAAAAGTGAGATAAAGGTTACTCTTCAAAAACATAAGGAAGGTTTAGTTACAGGCAACATATAACCTTACTTGGTAATTCAAGTACAACGTTGTTTACCTTGTCTTTTGGGAGGTTTTTTCCACATAAATCAACATATCAGAAAACTTCTTTACCTAATTGAGAACTGTAGGTATTTAATAAAGAGTAGGTTAGAAGGCAATCTGCCTTCGATTCAGATTTCTGTTCACTTATCTTAAAATCTTGTCATGATTAATTTTCCTAATGAATTAAATAAAAGGAAGTATTGTACTATTGCAATCCTCTATGAAACCTTTTTTTTTTTTGGAATAACTTAGTATGATGCCTACAACTTTAGACCTGTTTACATGTGCAAAATGAGAAAATCTCTGTTCTATTCCAAAAAGCACTTATGAAAATGCTGTAGCTAATGTCTCAAAACAATGAACTAAAGCTTAGGTTTTCATAGCATATTTTTATTTCATTTTATAGCTCAAACTCCACCAGGGCCAGGTTGTGAGTGGATTTGCTTTGGTATCATGGGTTGAAAGGCACCATTAAGCAGATGTTATTAACCTATCTATTATCTTGTATTGTCTGTGTTTTCTATGGATGTTACTGCCTTGTTCATTTGGTTTGTAATCTTAGTAATACCTTGCTACTACTTATGCTATTGCTTCAATAATTGTTTAGTGTTCTTTCTTATTGGTGTGAATTACATGAGATTAATTCATGTGATTATTTAAACCAGACAGGTCTCTGCATAGTAGTTTTCCTGAAGGGTCCCTAATGGCATGTTTTGGTTTATTTTTCACGTTTTTGCGAGTCAGTTCAGTCATAACCATCAGTTCAGATATGGACAGACCGGAGAGGGTCCAGAGAAAGGCCACCAAGATGATCAAAGGACTGGGAAGCCTGTCATATGAGGAAAGGCTGAGAGAATTGCGTTGTTCAGCCTTGAGAAAAGGCGGCTGAGGGAGACCTTATCACTATGTTCCAGTATTTAAAGGGTGGCTTTAAAAACATGGAGACTCCCTGTTTATAAGGAGTTACATGGAAAAGATGGGGGGTAATGGGTACAAGTTACTCCTGGGAAGATGCTGAATGGACAGAAGAGGAAATTTTTTCGCGATTAGAACAATCAGACATTGGAAGAATCACAGAAACACAGAATGGTAGGGATTGGAAGGGGCCTTTGGTCATCATCTAGTCCAACCCCCCTGCCAAAGCAGGTTCAACTAGAGTGGATTGGACAGGAATGCATCCAGGAGGGTTTTGAATATCTCCAGAGAAAGACTCCACCACCTCTCTGGGCAGCCTCTTCCAGTGCTCTGTCACCCTCAAAGGAAAGAAGTCGTTCCTTGTATTCAGACAGAATGTCTTGTGTTCCAGTTTGTGCCTGTTGTCCCTTGTCCTATCACTGGGCACCACTGAAAAGAGTCTGCCCCCATCCCATTGACACCCACCCTTTAGATATTTACAAACACTGATGAGATCCCCTCTCAGTCTTCTCTTCTGCAGGCTAAACAGACCCAGGTCTCAGCCTTTCCTCATAAGAGAGATGCTCCGTTCCCTTGATCTTTGTAGCCCTCCACTGGACTCTCTCCAGTTGTTCATTGTCTTTCTTGAACAGGGGAGCCCAAAACTGGACATAGTACTCCAGAGAACCTCCCTCGACCTGCTGGTCACGGTCTTTTTAATGCACCTCAGCATGCAGTTGGCCTTCTTGACCACAAGTGTATATGGTTCATGGGCAATTGTCCACCAGGACACCCAGGTCCCTCTCTGCAGAGCTGCTTTCCAGCAGGTCAAGCCTGAACCTGTACTGGTGCATGGGGTTATTCCTTCCTAGTTCCAGAACCCTGCATTTGCCCTCACTGAACTTCATTAAGTTCCTCTCTGCCGAACTCTCTAACAGTATTTTAATGTATTCTATGCATTTAATGTATTTTAATGTAAACTATTCTAGCAGAATTTTCATGTCAGTATGTAACTCTATCTGCAGATTTTTTTTTCTCCTCTTTGAACCATAGTGATCATTGCAGGCTGTTGATCTCCTTTGCTTTCACACCTATCCGTTTTTGTTTACTTGTTATACAATTTCATCCCTTATTATTTAGTTCTTTACAAATTGGTCTTAAAATTGAATGCTACTTTTCAACAATAGCACTGGGCTCTGTCAGATCCACTCATAATAAACATAAAAACTTTTAGAATGGATTCTCACTTGAAATTCTATTTTTTTTATCATATCACAACTCTAATTTTCCTCATTGTGCAAATTTATACATTTTTATTTCATCCTCAGCTATTAACTGAGCTTTAACTCACCATGTTTATCAGCTCATGAGGTCGTACTTCCACCATGTTTCTGTCAACACTCCTATATAATTTTTCTGTGTTAGTCACAGCTTCCAATTTCTCCTTGTTTGTCCTTCATGCTTCTCATGTTAGCATGCAGGTATTTCATTATATTTGATCTATGTCTGAAAACTCTCTGGGATTGATGTACCAGCATCCTTGTGAACTATTTGAAGGTTCTTCTTACTTGTCTACTGTTAAAGAGCCTTTCTCCTTTCTCCTCCTTATCATACTGAAGAATAATATTTACTTAATAAGAGTAATTGACCTAGCCACTAAATTAGTGATCTGAAACGACCAATTGATCTGAACTTATTTAGATCAATTGTCAGCTCTTCTCACTGCTCAGACACAGCAAAACACAAATGTATATTACATTTAAAAAAAAAAACAACAACCTATGCGCAAACAAGAAAGAGGGAGAGAAGAGTAAGAGCGATTGAGAGAGATTTAGAAAGCAGGCTGCTGCCTTAGCATTGTACAAGGTACAAGCATTGTACAAGGTACAAGCATTGTACCTGTCTTACTTCCTAAAGAGTTATAACTTGTATATTGTTTCAATCCAGCCTGAAATTACACAAAAGAAAGCAGAGGGATCTTAGTCTATGTTACCTGTCTTTATACCAAGAAACCCCTCCCAAAATAAAGAGTCTGAATGTTGGTGTCCTAGGGTATGCCAGGCTACAAATACCACTTGCCGAAGACTAGCTGGCAGTGCCATGCTTCCCCCTTTCCAGACATACTGGAGCAGTAGGTGCCTTGAGATGCTGAGAAGGGGTTGGCTCCTGCCCCCCTCATTAGCCAGACACAGGGCCCCACACCTGACATAAACAAAATGGGTATCGGACAGCAGCAGCATGAGAAGAAATATTCTACTATCAAGTGCCCTCAAAAAACAGAATTTTCTTTCAATTTGGATTGCAATATAAAGGGGGAAAACTGGCTTATGACCTGATTAGTTTTCTAATAAAAATTACTTGCTAGTGAAATAAGCAAAAATCACCAATGGACAATGTGAAAATTAATAATATATAACAATGTGAACAAAAGGTTCGTGATATTTACCATCTGAAACCTATGGACAAAAGCTTCAAAATCAGAATTCTCCTTCTATCAGCTAATTGTGTGCAGACTTGGTAGTTACAGGTACAAAACCTTCATTGTAAAAATGACAGCTATCATTCACTAAGAATGTAATCTTGCAAATGCAGCCATATGGCTAGTCCCCATGGAAGTCAGGCATGTGCTTATCCCAGACTTGCAGGAGAGTAGATCAGGAACATCAGATTGTTCTGTTTTGTCTTAGGGAAAAAAGGGAAAATAATTTAAAATTATTGTTCTAGAGAATGCAAATCAGGCTGGTTCAGAAAATGAGCAAAAGAGCATTTGTTAAAATTATCAGGCAAACAGTTTAAAATTAATAAAAGGATTTTCTTAAATATAATGAATAATTAGACTGTGAAATTTACTGTTAAATGATATTATTGACACAAATAGCTGAGCAAGAGTATGAGAATTTTTATAGACTGCGTGTGAGTGGTAACTGCATATGCAATAAAAAAAGAATATGCAGATGAAAATTAGGTCTTATTGGCTGCCATAGTGCATGTGAAAATGCAATGATCATTAGCTGTGGTCAAGTAAGAAAGGGGAATGAACTTCCCTGTATATCTCTGTTTTCCTTTGTCACTGAACATCAGGCAGGATTTATGTGCAATTGAGCATCTATTTTCTCTGCCTTGGTGCATACCTTTAACTAAGAAGTTTTGATTTATAATACCCTTGAAATTCTCATGTTGTAACTCAACAAAATTTAAAACTCTTATTTGAAAATTTGAAATGCTAAAATGCTACTCTGAAAACTGTAAGCATCCATATTAAAATATTTCCCTAGACAGTAAAGTAAGTCTAATCAGTTTGACAGGAATAGCCCAGAAACCAGAGAAAAGTAAGGATATGCAAGTATTGTGATGTTCATATCAGATTGCCAAATGCTTAATAAAATAAAATAAAATAAAATAAAACAAAAAAATGAACCAAGAAAAGCCATCAAGCCATATGATCCATAGAAACCTTCCAAAACAATTTTACTGAGGTTCAAGAACAGAGGTTTACAGTCCAGTCTATAAATCATTTTGATGTAATCTGAGAGACCTAGAAAGTGATAAAGTTAAAATGAAGTATTTTTATTTCTCAAAGCAAACTTTATCAGAATGAATTATTAAATTGCTTTGATTTTGTCAACAATATTTTTTATGAATTTTCTGCTTTTGCATACTAGTTATCTGATAAGCTCTACCGTTGTTCCATGAATTTTTTTCTGACTCTGGCACTTAGACTACCAAGGGAGAGAGTCATGAGTTTTCATGGAAAAGGAACTGAAGAAAGAGGTGATTAGTTAGTGATATTTCAGGTGGAAATATACCTCTTCTTTACCTTACGGGGCTTAGATTACAGTTTTTCATTAGGCTTGTTTAGTCTCACACAGATTTTTAAGGGCAGAGGTAGAGTGAGAAAGCATCATGCGAGTGACAAGCTTGAGGTAAGAACTAGGAGGATGGTGAAGTGACAAAACAATAAAAACACACCTGTTTCTTAATCTGTTGAAAAAAAATTTAGTGCATCCTACTTCTATGGAACATTTTAGTAAGTCACTCATATCCATTTTATCTCTATTTGTGGATGGGTTTACTCATTAATTCCTGTCTGGGAACTGAATGGTATAGTGAAAACAATTATAAGAAACTGCAATTTTTTGCCCAAGCTATACCAGGAATATGTAGATGGTTCTAATCTTCAGTTAGGGTCAGTTTGTGTTACTGAATAGCACTGCCTCCTGCTGTGAGTCTGTTCAAAACGGATCATTTCACCTTGTTGTATACATTGCACTAATAAAACAATCAGGAAGAGTGGACTTTCTACTTCGATGTCAGGGTAGTTCACATCTGTGAACTGCCTTAGTAAACACTAGCAAACTTGTACCATTGTTCTAGTCTAATGGATTTTTGTCCATGTTGATTCATGGACCTGGTTACAGACAGGAGATGGACCCAGCTGGGAGGTCTGCTGTGATTAATGCTGTCCCTGTGTAAGGGGCAGATGGCACAACACTCATTGGCTTGATAGTTTTATTAATTCTGCCTCTGGAAGAGGTGGCTTACTACGTTTCTTTTCCATACTGAGGATAAAAGAAATCTTCATGGTTGGGGTTGTGGCACTGCGCCAACCGAATATGAAAATAAAAGAATCAGATATTTGTTTGGACAGAAGCAAGAATGACTGGCATGATATCACAGACCTAACTTTAAAAAAAAAAAAAAAAAAAAAAAGATGGAAAATATTCTGCCAGTTATGAGAGTAATGGATAGCCTTTTAAACAGAAAAAAACACCTTCTTTTTCTTTATAGTGATACTATGTTTTTTATTATAAACATTTATACTTGTGCATGCCTTTCTTAGGAAGTGAAAAGTGTAAGCCGATTCCCTCAAATGGTGACCTAAGGAAGGCCATATGTTGTAATATTTAGCTGTTCGGTAAAAGAGTTATAATGCAGTCTTTTCTTTCTATATCAGCTTCACATTTCTTTTCTTTATCAGCTAAAATATTTGACCTTTTTCTGAAATTCCTAATAGATTTGGAATGATGCAAACTTTATTTTCCATCAAATTTACTACTTGTAACATAACAGAATAAATATACCTAGCTTTAGTGCCAAGGACAAAGAAAACAGCAGTGACACCAGGGCTAACAGAAACATTGGATGGGGTCATGGTCAAGGCTTGTATTGTATAAATGAAAACGATTGCTCAGTTCTCCTGGTGTTATTTGAAACTGAATTCTCAAAGCTGGCGTAGCTTCTCTTCTGCCTGATCTAGTTACAGAGAGAAAGTATGATAATCACACTTACTTTAGATGGGTTCTATTCGTCAGAAGTGTGCTTGTTCTTGTTAGGCATGATTTTCACTGGGTGAAAAAAAATCTTCCAAAATTTAACTTTTATTAATAACTCCCATTGCCTTGTGATTTTTTGTATCTCCTCCCAGTGTTCTTCCCCTTTTTACTTAGACTCATGACAAAATGCTTGCTCAAATGAGCAAAATGCTTATACTAGCACTGCAGTATAGGAGAGACATTGAGGTGCTGGAGCGTGTCCAGAGAAGGGCAACAAAGCTGGTGAGGGGTCTAGAGAACAAGTTTTATGAGGAGTGGCTGAGAGAGTTGGGATTGTTTAGCCTGGAGAAGAGAAGGTTGAGGGGAGACCTTATCACTCTCTACAACTACCTGAAAGGAGGTTATAGTGAGGTGGGGGTCAGTCTCTTCTCCCAAGTAACAAGTGATAGGACAAGGGGAAATGGCCTCAAGTTGTGCCAGGGGAGGTTTAGATTGGATATTAGGAAAAACTTCTTTACCGAAAGAGTTATCAAGCATTGGAACAAGCTGCCCAGGGAGGTGATGGAATTACCATCCCTGGAGGTATTTAAAAGACAGGCAGACGTGGTGCTGAGGGACATGGTTTAGGGGTGGTTTTGGCATAGGTTTATGATTGGACTCGATGATCTTGAAGGTCTCTTCCAACCCTAGTGATTCTATGATTCTGTGATTCTATGAAAATAACTCCTTAGCATCTATAATCACCATGAATGTTAACAGAGACTTAAGTAGTTGCAGTTTTTTGGAGCTGGTGAGATCAAGGAAAGTTCTAGTTCTGTGATTATCTTCACTGCATTAACAAGAAAGGATGAGAATTTACAGCAAATTGTCTAGTGCAGATGGTCTTCATCATTAGTGATCATGCTGGAGTCTGTTCTTTTGGCTGGGATGGAAGCAAAGGTAGGCTTCTCAAAACAGCAAGAGGTATGCATAGACACTCACAAAGACCACAGATGTGCCACTAGGAAATCAATGAAAACTAATTAGATGGATTTCCCTGGCTGCTGTTTAAATGGCTGATTTTATTTTATTTTTTTTCACACTGTCAATACTGCTCTGAGAGCAGCAGAATTGCCTAGCCTGTAAAGAGCTGGCTTGACTCTCAAATTGTAGGAAAGCATATTACAGGTACTACAATATCCTTTTTTGTTTGTTTAATTAAATAGTAACACAGTATTTCAAGGTATATACATGTCTTACCCACTATATTTGTAAGTGTATAAATGCAAATGCAGAGCCCTATCTTCAGGAGACATAAATGATTTCAAGGGGAACAGGGATACTCATCTATGTACCTATGGCATGTCTTTGTCTCTGATGAAATATTTGATGTTGAGGATTTAAGAAAATATTTATATCTTTTTATTTTTCTTTGCTTACAATGAAGGCATTTTTGTCTCTCAAACTCTCATAGCAATAAATTTTCAAGCAATAAATTTATTTCAAATAAATAAATTTATTTTCAATAAGTATTGAGGTGGTTGTCAAGAAATATGTCTGTCTGAGGTACATTTTACTGAACATATTGCTACCATTTATCAAGTATTCTTGTCTAATAATTGCTTCATTTGAATCCTTTCTGCCTTCATGCAAATAATATATCATCTTCCAAGACCTGGCTGGAAAACCATAACATGGGAGGGAAGGAAGAGATGTCACTTTTGCTCTGCCTATGCCCATATTATGTAATTTATTCATCTCCATCTTTGTTTGGTTTATAAAAGGGGAAAGGATTATATGTGAAAAAATCTAGGCTTCATTATTTGCATTTGCACTGGCAAAGCCACTACAGAAAACACCATAAGTTTATAAGAAGTATAAAATGAGTGTTTAATAATTTATTTTGTATGTTATTTCTTTTCCATCCTATAAATTATATTTGTTTATATATGAATATATTATTTATATATTTGTTTATATATGAATAACTTCTAACATGTCTTCTACATATGCTTAGTTTCAGCAGGTGAACTCCTCTCGGGTTTTAAAAAGTAATGTATATCTCTATCTAATGTGTAACCCAATGTCTGTTTCTGCCAAAGCTCTATCTGCCCAAAATCAGAAAGACAAAATCTCCCTCATTTATCTCATAAAGCCAAATTCATGTATGCAAGTCTCTGACATAAATATAATGGCAACTTTCCAACAATCAGATAATAAAATTAAGAAACATTTTCCCTCTTCTGCCTATACCACAGTTTAAAATGTCATAACTTTTAGAGGCACTACTCCTGTTTGAATCTTTTAAATGAGGCTGGGGTTTGGACAACAGCAACACAAGTTTCAGCAGTAATACTGAGAAGGTCACCTGATGTCCTATTGCTTTCCTAAGTTTTATTTTTTCTTAAATTGCTTCTTTTAAATATGGTAGAGCTTTCTTTGTTGATCAAGATGGCTCTTCAGTTTAATTACCCAAAATTCCTGCCCAGGAGAACTTTTTATTATTGATTATGCTGTTAATTAAATAGTGATGTCTTCTTTCTGAAGACGTACTTGACACAGCCAGCCTGGTTGAGAAGAGGAGAGACTGTCTTCTGTTAGTTACCTGCCCAATGAGGGGCTGCAGCATACCATCATAGTATGTGGTACATGAAGCTGTCCCAGAAAGCAAATCAACAGGAAATAATGAAAGCACTCTGTACATCTTTATATTCTTAGAACGGTGTAGGGGTACTAGAAGAGTTTCTTGAAACTAGAACTCCACTTTATGACCTTTATGGTGAAGTCTTCCAGTGATTCAGTTACATTTTGTTCCTAATGCATGTCTGCATCTTCAAGGATCTCTGATTTTCTAGCAGATTTTAGTTCCTCCAGCCATCAGTCTCTCTAAGCACCAGCCACTGCTCTTAAAAATTGTTGTGTATAATCAGATCTTTAGGGAATATTTAATGTATAAGTGGATTTCCCAGTTCAGTACATCCTAATTAACCAGCACAACCTAATCACAGAGAACTTGACCTTGTTAAAATTAGTTCCATTTTCCAGATTCCATTAAGTTGACCTTTTTTTAAGTTTGAAGCACATACACAATATCTGAATTGATTATATTTTATTTTCATGGTGAAATTAAGTTTTTCCTCCTAAGGTATTTGATCTTCAATTTGGACTCTATACACAAGCCCCAACTACTTTATATATCATTTGGACCGTCTGGTATGACATTTTGTTTCTTGACAGATTCTTTTAGCAATAGCATTTGTTGTTATATGATTTGTTTGATTTTTCTTCCCTTCCAGGACTGTTCTTTTAACCTTTCTGTTATTTCCCACATTCACAGCTTAAAATGCTGAACTTTCAAACATAAATGGCAGCAACAAGACTTATACGTGCCATATGTTCTGCTTATTTCAATGAATTAATGTCATTTTGTAAATCTTAATTTTTTCAAATGCTTCCTACCTAATATGTTTAGCCATGACGATTTTTAGTGAGGCATTTTAAGTGGACAAGTGGATCTACTAAATTTCGTCTTGATTCATTTGTCTAGTGGAACAAAATTGTGCTAAGTAAAATATTCATCTGGATTGCCAAGATCTGTTCTATAGCAACCATATTTATCTCCAATACCATTAAAAGGCTCAGAGCATTTATTCTTAAATTATATTTTCACATTATAATGAAAAATGTTTCTTTCTTGTAGTTCTCATTACTTTCAGCTTTTATGAACAATAAGTTTGTCCTTCCATTTTCTGCATCATACAAAAATGTTTATCTGCTTTCTGTAAAATAAAGATTTAACAGATTAATAAATACTTTGTACAAAAGATGCATTGTGTTAATCCAGAAAACCCCAATGACAGAAGATATATAGCTATAGATATTTTATGCAATCATCGTTTACTAATTAGGTTGGACTCCTTTTTCTCCATAATTTGTCACATGAACATTCTTCTTCTTCAAGGGAATCAGATAACTCCTGAATGCTGTAATCAATGGATGCCTGATCAATACATCCCACTTTGATGCACAGTTAGTACAGTCTAGCATCAGAATGCTCAATTGACATTTCTAAGGAAATATTAGGTCTAGATTATATCTTTCGAGAACTAAAAGGTGTTTCTTTGTCTGAATGAGATTTTTAAAATAAGAGGAAAATGCATTTGGAACTTGCAATGTAAGGCAGAGGTATTTCACTAAGCTGCCTATGTACTTCAGCTGAACTGTATTCTACTAGAAGTGTGGCATTAAAGTGAAAGAGATGGGCAACTAGTACAAAATTGTTTCTTAATGGTATGATAAATGTACAGGAGTTTTGTAGTTGAGTCCCTGTGTTGGAGGAGGGCAGATTCTTAGTTATGCAGTATATAAGTAGAAAGCTTTTCTAAATGCCTCTAAATAAGAAAATTTATTTTAAAAAGTCTTCAAAATAATACTACTGACCTACTTAAATTTGTCCAGTTTCTATCCAACTGCAAAGAAGTGGGGCTGAGGGGGAAACTAAACAGCAAACAGAAAAGGAATTTTAGACAACAGACAACCAAACAAACACGCCATTAGAAATGGTCACCAATCCAATATCTACTTCCAGTTCTTACTGCAGGGCAGTGACTGGGAGAAGTTCTATGACAAATTTCAGTAACTTGGTCTGTTTGGTTTTCATCTGTAGGTTGCAGGGAACGCAAATATTCCAGATGCCTGAGTATTACATGAGAGGAGAATCAATACTCAAACTATCCCAAATTTCCTGTGCACCTTGTATGAAGTTTTACTCATAAATTAACCAGAAAATAGAAATATACTAACTTACGGATGCAGGAATTTTAGATAATTGAATCTATGCTACGCAGAGCAAGCCCAATTAAAAAACATTATTATGTACAACACAGCATGCAATTACCCAGCACACAGACCATGACCAAACATGGCTTTGAAGTGGAGCACCAGATGTATCAGCTGTAATTTGCTAGCATCAGAGTGTGATGCTGGCCCTCACAAAACTGCACACTTTGTTACATTCAGATTTTGTTTGATCTCAGTTTTAGTGTAAGGAATATCTAGAAAGATGAATTGTTTCATGAAAACAGAAGTGGGATGTTTTCCCAATGATGTTCTTGAAAGGAGAAAAGGAAGTAACAATGCAATAGAAAATATAGGATTTATTTCCTTTTAATTTGTAAATATAGTTTACTATACATTGGGAAGCACTGAATGCTGACTCTCACAATCATTGTAGCCTTTGGCTAAATGTCTGTTACTGCAAGATAAATCTAGGGTCTTTTTTTCTGAAAAATAGAAGCTTTTAAAAAATTATCAAGACTTTATTATTCAAACTGACAAGACCAAGTTGAAGGTCCTTTCACCTTCTTTCTTATTATCTGTCCAAATCACACAAGTGAAAGGTGCTCCCCAGTGTTAAAAAAATTCTTATGGATAAAAAAATAAAGTATTAGAAAAATTATAGCGCTCAGAAGGTCTACTGACTTGAAGAAATGTTTTCATTTTGTACACTTGTACTCTCATAGCCAAGCATTTCCCAAAACAACCACCTTCAAAACTAAAGAAAACTGTGTATTTTTATGATATTCTCTGCTGCCTGTTTTGCTGCAGGTATGAATCTTTTAAGTATGTTTTTAATGGCTTAGTTAAAGAAATACTCCTTCAATACAATATGTAGGATGCACAAGAGAATGATGGTTGTTTCAGCCCAAGGAAGCAGCCAGAATTCTCCATTTTGATGGGTGCTGCAATCTAACACGATGTTCAGCTAATGATGGGTAAGATAAGCATTCTCATGGTGGGCTTTGAAAATACTGCCAAGTTCTTAATGTTCAGAAAATGTCTGAAAACTTGCATCTGCTCTCTTGGGAAGCTGCTATAGCAGTCAATTCTATCCACAGAATATTTAACATTTTTTCATTGCTCTTTGACGGCATATGTTCCCTGAGGTAGCTTACATAAGGTATCGTTTTTCTAACTTGAAGCCAAATTAAGATCAGACATGCACTAATCGCTCTTTGCTGATGCTCTCAGTAATTTATCATGAATGGCATATTAACTTATTCTGCTTATATCTTTGGGCACCTAAATGAAGAACACTTCTTTGCTGAGAGTCACTACTTTTGTCAAGCCCATGGGTTTTTTTTATTATTATTATTCTAAATATAATAATTGCAGGTTCCTGACCTGAAAATTTCCATTTTATATAAATAGACCAAAAAAATGGGGAGAACGATGCCACATACTAGCTGAATGAACAGATGGGTAGGAGGCAATTTTTAGAGTCATCATCTGGCTTTGTAGAAAGTGGAAGGGAAAGCTTGTGGTTTCTCAGAAAAACACTTGAAGCTAGTTCTGAAGCTTCCTGGGATGAAAAGATTCAGGCTTTGGATGGATCATGGCTATTTTGGCTCTTGATTGGTCTTGTTGAATTCTCTGTAATAGAAAAAAAACACTGGCAATTTTTATTTATTTATCTATTTATTGCTGTGCTTCAATAGCAGCTGTTTGAATAGCAGCTCTTGATGTTGTCAATGACTGCATCTAACCTTGTTAAGCAAATTATTACATCAAATTGCCTTATTTCTTTGATTTATAGATCTACATTTTTTTTCTGAAGAACGTTTGTGAGATACCATCATCAGGATTGCTAGTTCTTTTTAGCCAAAGGCAAGACAGAGCACAATTTCCTTGAGCGGGTATGTATCATATTATGCATAGGTCATAGCAACGTATCTCGGAAATATCTTGACATGTGTTCTACTACTACATTGCAGTCCAAAGTATTCCAGCTAGTTTCCACTAAAGCACAGTAATGGTGTATGCTAACATAAGAGTTAATGTGGTACTTTGGCAGATGCCACATTGGCTCTGCTTCACACTTTATTCTCTATGTTTTTATTTTGTCTCTGTTTTCTAGGCCAACTAAAAGCCTAAATTGTATTTGCCAAATGTTAGGTGGTTTTATTTATGTTGTTGTTTGTCGATTTGTTTAATTCATTTTGGCACATGAAAGCTTTGAAACTAAAGTTTCATCCAATGTTGGAACCCCTTTCTGGTGGCTTGGTTTAGTCTCCTTTTAGATTTTGTTGTCTTTACTTAAACGATTCTAATACGACTAAGTGTAGCAACTACTATACCTGTTTTGTATTTGCTACCAGCCTCATTCACGGAAAGGCTTGTACAGTAACACGGTGCTCTTCATTTAAATAGGTTACGTCACCATAACATTATGTAACAACCAGGTGGCATGAGCTTGCATCTCCCTTATCCAAGCATTACCTAACAGATTTTTCAGTTTTCAGGGTGGGAGAATCTGAATGTTCCTTCAGCACCTAACCTGTTCAGAAATAACCTTCCAAGGACCATTCCCTGAGGTGGTCTATCAGATCCTTTTTCATTAGGGAATGCCAGAAGCAGATCCCTTAGCTATTCTCACGAAGAGAAACATAAGAATCCTTTCTTTCCAACTGCTGAAAATAAAGCTCTGACAAGTGCTACCTAATCTAAACCAAGTAAAAAAACCAAACAATATACACAGAAAAATTATTTTGATCAAAGCTAGAAAAAATTAGTGATCTATGAACAATTGTCTAATCTGCTACAGAAAGAGGTGCATAACCTTGTGAAGCATAAAACGTGGTTAAATTATCACTTAAAACCTCAGCAATTAATTTGTCTCATGCTAGATGAAGGAACTGTGTTGACAGAGAAGTGCGGAGTTTTGTTTGGTTTTGTTTCTGATTTACCTCCCCAAAACTGATTAGACAGAAAGATCAATTTTCCCAATACATGAAAACCCAACAGTGTATTTGTAAAGGTATGAAAGGTTCCCTTGCATACCTCCTGGTCAAAAAAATCCCTTGACCAGATCAAACATGCTCATATAGAACTGTGGCTTTACTCTCTGAGAGTTTTGTGATGAAGATGTAGTCAAATGTTCATTTAGTTTTGGCCTGTTTCTTAGAGATAGTTTCTTGCTCCTTAGTTTGAAAAATGCACTAATCAGTAAAATAATATTTATCATAATATATGCATAAGGGGGGGGGTGTGTGTATATACATACATACCACATGTAGGTATGTATAGGACAGGTTGGTTATGCTTGTAAACTGCAATTTCAACTTCCTTACACAAAAGAAAATCATTCTTATGGATAAATACATATCTCTCTATAGCTAAAGTAGAGAATACAATCCCAATCCCACTACCTTTTTTTTTTTTTTCTTTTTTTGCACTTTTGCTACCCATGTTACTTTTTAAGATAATATATGCATCAATATAAAAAAGAGTTTAAAATACGTAACATGGCTTCTTACAAAATGTAATTACTCTGGATAAATATTTATCTGTACTTTTCTACATTAATATTTACACAAAATCTTCAGAAACATTTAAGAACTTTTCTATGGAAGTTCACCTCACATTTTTCTTTTTTCCTCCTTTATATTTGGCTGTTGAGATTTTTCTTCTTTGCTAAATGATTCAGTCCCAGAATTACTTCATAGGATACAGATATTTTTAATATTTCATTGTTCCAAATTACATATAATTCAAAACAACATACGCCATTATTTAGTATTAAATAAACCTATAAATGGGTTTTAAAAGGTTACAGAAGAGTTAAACTTAATAGTTGGGTTTTTTTAATCCATGCTTTGTATCTGCCTCATTGACTTCTCAGTGTGTCTGCTAATGAACTACACGGTGTTCTAGCACACCCTGAGGCAGAAGCTGGGTGGAGTAACAATCTTATGAATAAATGTTATTAAAATCATTACATGACATGCTATCCTGCCATGATGTTAATCTGTTTGGGTATACAGTTAGGATGTGATGACAGCGGAACTGAGTGTCTCGGCAAATGTTGTAAAAAAATGAAATTTGAACTAGGCAGCTGTTGTCATAAAATTGATTTGTTACCATTCATACTAAAAAATTGATATGCCATTTATATTAAAAAGAAAAAAAAAAGAAAGAAAAGAAGAAAATCCAGGTACTGGCATGTTTTATTACTTCTGTTTTTCAGTATCTCAATTATTCTTTGGAATATAAAATACATTTTAAAAGACTGAATTCTGAAAGCATTAAGCCATTTTCTTATTATTGCTATTACGAAACTGTGTCTGATGCCAAAAAACTCTGGTAAGTGCATGTGGTATTAGCTGGAGTTCTCTGTGATTTCATTGCCACTTTAGCTATAAGATAGATGCCCAGCGCTAAACCTCATGCCTTGTCTGACTTGTAACTCAAGGCTCTGAACCTGGGTGCAGGCAACGTGCCTCACACACACTGGTCCTGATGTGTGGGGTCTGATGATGATGGAGCACTGTGGGGTGGCTCTGGCACTGTGCAGAAGCTGGCAGTGGGTGCAGATGTTGACGGTCACGGATGTCAGGTGTTGTGGTTTCCTCCCTATTGGAGAGCCCACACTGGGAAAGCTCGCTCACCTGCTGTGGGATGTGACTCCAAACCGCAGCTTGGTCAGAATGACCAAACACAGATAGGTCTGTCAGCGTATTGCAAACGTACTCAGACTCTACTACGTCCTTCAAGGGGATCTCTATTTAGGCAAGTGTTTCTGGCTTATTAAAAAAGGATGGTAAAAGGGCAGGAGAGCTGGGGTATTTGAATCTGTTTACTCAGCTGTTAGTTTGCTGAACCAAGCACGGGTAAACATCTTGCAGTTTTTCCTCCAAAATTTCAGTCTCTATGAAGGCTATTGTTGAGCAGATGATACAGGGAATCACAGTAACCAGAAAAAAACTTCACTGGCTGTTTGGGGTGAAATCTATGTCATTACCTGGGATAGAATTTAACTCTTTAGCTCGGCAAGGAATTTGTTTTCATACCTTTATAGTCTGCACAGAAAAAAAGGCCTTTCTAAGGTTATTTCTGGTATTTGCTCTTGGGTAAGATAAAACGTGACATATAAATGTTTATTGGTTTTGATTGATTCAGTCAGGAGATGGCAACTGGGGCACCATTCAGTTATTTAAATACAAGTACTTAGTGCACCTGGAGATGTTATTCTTTCCACAAGGAGAAAGACTTGTTTTACAAGGTGCATTTCCTTATAAAAGGAAATACATCCTTGTAAAACAGGATGGGGGATGAATGCCAAAGCAGGTAGTGTCTGAGATGTTCTTAAACACCTATGTTTCAGCAGCTGAAACATGTTTCTTCATTTGTCTGTAGATGATTCTAATGTCATTGCTTGCACTGGGTCAACCCCATTTCTAACACTGAAGTGAAAAATTGTGATTGGTGCATCCCTTCATTTTTCCTTGGCCCTTTAAAATCTAGTGAGACACAATTAGTGCTACATCTAGGTAGGCAGAGTGTTGCCACTATTTTCTGTGGTGAAATAGATTACAGCCATATGTGAAGAATCCCTAGGGTCTTTTACAAGCAAAGTTACCACCCTTTCATATATGACCCAGCTCTATAGTGATGTATCCCTTTCTGCTTAGCAACCTGCTTGGAAAGCTGTAAATGACCTTCATTTACATGTGTTTACAGTTCTGTTTTAGGAAGGTCTAAACAGCAGGGGTTTTTATTAATTTATGTTTTGACTGCAGTTCCTAGTTACTGAGAACAGTATAAATTGTTGCAACTTTACTAACTGTAAGTGTGCCATCAAACTCACGCGTTGCTTTTAGCACACATAGAATTTGGCCACTGCATTACGATGTTATAACAACTTACATTTGAATCTAGTTTTATTGCTTGTGCATTTTCCCCAAAAGGCATATCAGAGCTTGACTCTAAATGTTTATCACAGGCTCTAGGCAGGTTTTGGAGCTCTGTCAATAGATGAGTTTCTTATGCAATTCAATTCTGTTGATTATAGTATTCTGTATAAATCATGGCAGATAATTAAGAAAGTTTTAGTCTCAAAAAAAGAATAAATATTGATAGACTTACATTTTTTGGGTAGAGACATAGTTTTATATCAACTGAACTGAATCTTAATTTACAGTGTTTAAGTATGAAGTCGTGTATACGTTTCAAGATTAATGCGGTACTTATCATATTGTAGCAGATTAGCTATGCTTCTAATATTTTAAGGAAATATCTCAGGCATGAGTTATTGAAAATTGCTTAGCAAAACTTTGTAAAAAAAAAATTAAACTCATCTGTTTTTCAAGGGTTTTGCCAATCCAAATAGGTTTCCTGCTGATGATAATTTCACATGAATCTCGTACTGCAAAACTATTGTCAGAGTGGGACAGCTGACTTACTGGCATTTAAGAAAATAAATTACGCAACCATAACTCCAAAGTAAAATACAAAAGAATATGGTCCTGCATTTACCAAAGTCCTGTCACTGACAGCATCATTGGGAAAAGAATGAAGTAAAACTCGTGTCCCACCAGTGTAGTTGAAAGATATCATTATCAAATTACCTATCAGCTTGTATTATGAAAGATTCTTGTAAACTTTTCTTGGGGAAAAATCATTCTCTTGGTGACAACTTCATTATTTGCAGCCTCAGCTGACATTCAGGGGCCTCTAGTTGCAGAAGTGTTGCCTTATCCCCCTGCCCCGCTGCTCTCAGCTGCTGCCAACACATGCTCCCCTCGATGCTGCCACTCCTCTTACATGCTTTTCTCCTCTAAGGAAACTGTGGCATCCTGCCCAAATAATAGCTAAGACACGAGGACCAGACTGCCACCACCGGGAGAAATGTGGCTCTACTGAGTGCCAGGCAGGGGAAGGCAAGCAGAATTTTGCCTCTTTGTAATGATGCACAATGGCACGGGACAAGACTTGAACAGTTGGAAGAGGGAGGCATTTTTACCAGATAATCACTTTCTACCTCCAACTGCATTTTTGGACCTTCTTGCCTCCTTTGCCAGGGCTCTGAAGGCACTGTCAGCCCTGCCTGCCCTTGCCTGTCCACCCCAGAGCTCCCCACACCCTGCCTCACGCTGCCCCAGAACCCAGTTCATTCCCCTTGGGCCCTGAACCCCAGCCCCAATCACACCACGGCAGGACCAGTCTCCAGCTTCTGACAGAGGCTCGGTCCCACTTGATGACGGGTCCCAGCAATCTGGGCACACCCACAGGCCCACGTCCTGGCTTGGTTCCTGGTGGCTGGGGCTGCGGCTGCCCTGGTGTCCCCCCCAGATGCCCTGCTCCTGGCTGGGGCACTGGGATGGACCCCGGCTGCCAGGCCCTGCCCTGCCACCCCTCTGTGGGGAGGCCCCAGGCCACAGGGAGCTGCTGGCCTTTGCGACACAATGTCAACCTCTCCCTCCTTCCCCAGGGCAGCAAACCTGACACTCTATGGTGGATGGACCTGTAAACCAAGCTGCAGATCCCCAAGGGAAAGACCTTTATTTCATTTACAAAGCCTTCTATACAGAATTTTAAAAAATCTGAATTTCCTGTGATATCATTAGCACATTCACTTTAATTGCTGAATCAGAGAAATATCAGTATTTCTGCCAAATTTGTATCTTACTCGTTGGATGTGTCAGCTGGCCCAGCTGGAGTTTGCATAGAGGCTGAAAAGCAGCAGCTGAGAACGAGTATCCCAGCTCCTCGCATGTAATTCTGTCAACAAATTGATTCCGCCTCCATGTGAGGAGGAGGGACCAGCACTGGAAATAACCTCTCATCAGGAACTGCCCTCAAACCAGCACATGTCCTTCTTCCCAAGGACTGCCCCAGCATGAAAAACAGTATTTCTGGGCGCGAGGGCAGGACCATGGCAGGCAGCACTGGGGGAGAGAGACAGTGGGGGAGAGAGATCTCGTCAGGAGAAATCTTCCTGCGGTAGTGAATTATTTGGCATGGGAAGTACTTCTTATGGCCACCAAGGCAAATAAAACACAGAAAAAGAGACAAAAATGTTACAGAACCTGGGAGCTGATTTTCACTATATACATTTCTTTTTCCTTTGCTCTGCAACTGAGACTTCATCACCACGAATTTCAGGAAATTAACATATTTACCTTTGACACACAGTCTCTTTTAGAGATTCTGTCTTTTTTCCTCCCCTTTTTTTTTCTCCATTTTATCTCTCTTCCTTTTTATTTTACCATGATACAGTAAAAGAGAGACATGGATGAGAAACCTACTGTGAGTAGCACTCTGGATGCAGACACCCTCATTCAACATGTTAACCTAGTAAAGCTACGCATAGCACAAAGCTGCTATTTGGGGTTTGTTTGGGTTTTTATATCTACTGATGATAAACTGTCCTTTTCACCCTCTATGATTAGGCCTCTTGAACAAAGTGATGTAAAAATGGCTTTTGTGACTAATGCAGACTGCAAAAAATCAAAGCATCAGAAAGCATGTCATGGTCTTTTTGTGTGATAGTCTGCATTTGCATAAATTATGATGTCTCCTGTCATATTTTTATTAAGTTTATGATGCCTTTTAAACAATAATTTAATCTTAATGCAATGCTCCCAAGTTTTAATTTAAAGAAGCCATCTCCTGATCTTCTCTTCGTTAAAACTGATGACGAGATAACAGTCTTTATAAATGAATTACCATTGGACCGTGACCAACAGTATCTGAACTGAATCCATTATTTCATAGTTCATCTTCAAAAACAAGTCTGTCATTAACCTTTTTGTCCTCTATCCCTTTCCTTAAATAATTTGCTACGTTCTTTATCAAACATGAAGTGCAACAACTTGTACATTTGCAGTCAAGCTGCTGAGGAATTTTTGACTAACAGTTTATGTTGAAAAAAGTTCAACAAAACTTGACACTTTCACTGAGAGCTTTAACTAAATTTTGATCAGCACTGTTGCCCCGCTATTAAATGTGTAAATTTCTGATTTAAATGAGAGAGACAGACAGACAGATTTCAGAACAGCACGTGACTGAGGAGGGAGCAGCACTTTCCCATTAGAAGCCTAGGTCACAGTCCCTCTGAACGTTCTCATAAACATGAACTTACTTCCCTTTGGTGTTCCTCTTTCTGTATGCTTGTTCACCGTGTGCCCTGTTTCCTGCTGCTTCTTTACCCTCCCAACCCATCTCTGTGATGGTTTATTCTGTGTCTCATCGATAGATAGTGAATGGGCTGGGAATGGCAGAGAGCAATAAAAGACAAATCAAATGGCCTTGCATAAAATATACGTTGGGGAAAAACAAATAAACAAGCAACCCCCCCAAAAAACAGAACAGAGAAGGAAAGAGGAATGAAAAAAGAGTAAAAATTAGCAAATTTTTTGGGAAAAGAAATGAGGCAGTAGAAGAGAGGCAGAATAAAAGGTCTATGAAATAGCTGGAATAAAGAAATACAAATAAGTAGTGTAATTTCCGTGTCAGCAAATTTGTAAATCCTATCTATATTATAATAAAAGATTTCAGAGCAGTATTCATACTTGTATATTATTGGAACAATAGCAATCAGATGATTTTATTTATGCAAGCATTTTATACATGTAAGTAGTTATGAGCGTTGTTATCGCTCAGATGATTTGGCAACAGTTGCATAATTACTTCTTGTTATGAATGCTTCAGTATTTGATGCTCCATGCAAACTTGATTCAAAACCTCTGTATGTACTTACTTGCGGATAGTCAGAGTACCAATGTAAACACTCAGTGCAATGATCTGTACTTCATTGTCAACCTGGGTGAAATCTTGGCCCCTCCAAAATTGGTAGGGCTGTATGTGAATTGGCAAGAAGTTGTCTGAGCTCTAACCGCAGCTAAGCTAGCTCTGGAACAAAAAAGCAGGAAAATTGTGTTAAGTATAGTAATGCTGTGTTTGAAATAAGTCCTGTCGAGAGGTGGACCTATTTGGTACATGCATATTGCTGTGCTAATGCAACTGTTCTGCCCTAGGACACCAGGTGGCATTGCTGTATGACTCCCCAGAAATAGAGATGTACCAGATGAGGTGAGAATTAGCTCTATTATACAATTAGAACAGGCATTTCTTCTACTGTGCATGACCTTAGATCTGCTGGTGTTTTCTAAGGCTTTCCCATTATCATGTTGCCCTATTGCAGAGAACAAAGAGCAAATTATGAGAAATATGTGTCCTGTGAAAGCAGGAGCTGTAGTCCAGTGGCATATATTTAAGCATGTATTCATCTGATGCTTCTTAGAAACTTCCCATCGTATCTTTTTTTCCTCCAGGGCACATTAAAATCTTTTCCTTTTTAATGCTGTGTTTGAATGATGTCTCTACAGAAAAATACGAATATAGTAGACTCCTGTGTTGAAGGAATCCTCCACCTATATTAAAGCAGTTGCCTTTCATAGAAGAAAGTACCTTACACAGCAGGTTGCAAACTCTTGGGACTTGCTGATACAGGAGGCTGTGGAAGGCCTTGTAGCAGCAAGGTCAGAAAGGGCTTAGGCACATTCATAGGCAGCAGCGTCACAAAAACAAGTGTGGAAACTAAGTCATGGAAGGGATATGCTAGCAAACCTCCCAAACTCCCTATCAGCCAACCTCCTGTGATGTACTGAATTAACCTCTGCTCCTGCCACTGTCAGAGAAAGCATGTCCGTGATGATGGGCAATGGGTCTGCCCTAGGGCATTGCTTATATCCTTATTTCTTTTATCATTGCAGAGCTGCAGAACTTAAAAAGAAAAGAAAAAAAAAAAAAAGAAAACCCTGTTTACTAGCTCTGTAATCAGCCTCTGTTGTTTAAGTCCGTGTATTGTGTATCTTATATACAAACCCTTCTCTTTCCAAGATCATCAAAATTTGATTTCTCACTCAAAGTAAAGTATCAAAATTTGCATCCCAAAATACATCCCTAGAATGTCTTATTAGAGCAGCAGTTTAAAATTGCATTACAGTCCTTAAACTTTCCTCTTTAGTTCTTTATTCGCTTTGCAAAATAAATCATTGCCATTGTACCACAGGGCCTTTACTGTGATGATAACTAATTTGACAACAACTTCATTATATGTTTTTTTTTTTACTTTAGAGAAGCTAAATAACCATAAGGATTATCATTAATAGAGGACTTTTTACCACTGAGGACTGCAAGACATCTTTTATTCTTATTGAGGAAGATAACAGTGATTTTTTTTTTTTTGTTATGAATAATTGGATGTGTGTTTCATTTTTTTCCAAAGGAAAGAGGTATTTTAGATATTACAGATTTTACATGTAGTATTAACAATACTTCCTATTAGGAAAAAATGTAGGAACTATATAGTACTATCAATGATTGTGAGATATCAGTCAAACTCAGAACACCTTCTGTAGTCTTATCCATATACAATATATAACATCACTGCATCCTTTTCCTTCTTGTATATGGTCGTAGTAGCCTAAATAAAAGAACCTTTGATCGTTAGCTTTTGTTTGAATGTCAGTAATCATCTTTTGATTTAATAGTTTTGCTAACCTATCTCTAAGTGTAAATTTGCCAGATGGTCCACAGTAGATAACTAAGCTACCATTATTTTTGTTTTCTTCTTTTAAAAAATTGCCTTTTTGAAATCACATATTTTCCTAGAAATTTAAGCAGAACAGTAAATATATGATGCATCACATTGTTGAACAGTTACAATAGTTTACTCCATAATTATACTTTTAAAAGTAAAAAAACACAACAACCCAAACCATAAATCATTCACTTTAAAATCTTAATTGCAGGTTATTCGTGTTAAGTGTTTATGTTGCTTCTTACCTTAAGGGTAGTTTAAGCATGTATTTGTACTCTTACCTGCGCATTTAGCAAAATAATTTACAAAATTGTTTTCAAGGGTTGCCTTTATTGTGAGCAACACTCATGCTGTATGCATTTTTATGAACATTGTTATGAATTAGGTTTTTGACAGGTATGACATAAGAAAGTACAAAGTTAAATTATTGATAAATATAAATTCAACATTATTGCCTTGCATATTGATATTGGTGACCTCATTTAAAGAAATATACTTTTCCAGACAGAGAACCAAAAGATTCTACCTAATCCATCTTACCAGGTTTCCTTAGAGAATTTATGATCATTTGAAATATATTTTTTTTATCTCTAAGTAAGATGAGAAATTCTTAATGAACTACTCTTGTTAGAATGGGAACATCATCCTACAGCTCAATTTAATACAGTTGGATTACATTAAATCCGTGCGTGGGACTTATTTCAGAACAAGTATCAATGTAAGATGTTATTCAGGAATGACTGCTATGCAATAACTATATGGATTCATTAATTGCATTTTTATGAATAAATAAAATGAGTATCCGTGATGGCAGAAACTGCCAACAAGCTTGGTTTTCTGAAAAAAATTAGCCCAAGTTTCCAGCAGGCACAAAAAAAAGTTAAAAAATTATTTGCTAAATCTATTGGCAATGACAAAGCATTTATGAAAGTGCCACTTTTAGACTGGTCCAAGTCTTCATGTAGGTAAGACCTTTCCCTGAAATATAAAATAACACAATCTTTTCTGTAGTGTAGACAACAATAAAAAAATAAAGAAATCAATGAGCATAATTGTTTTTGACAAAAGGCACAAATGTCTTCCCAAACCTGCAGTCTTAACAGAGAAATTGTACTCCACAATTAAAGAAAAGAACATCTGGTCTAATAGATAAGAGGCTACTCGTGCTGATTACTCTAGCTGATAAAACCACACAAATGAAATCAGGCTCATCAAGTGCTCTTGACCTGAAAAGAGAACAAAGTCTATTATCTTTGTATTTTAAAAATACAAGTTGGGGCATAAAAGTTTATCATTACTATGTAAATTTTCAAACAATGGAAAATGAATAGATGAGAGTGAAAAACAATTAATAAAAAATCAAAGTACTTGTTAATATGGGACAAAGACGGACCTATTCCCTTAACAGAAGCAATCAATTTTGCACAGGACTGCAACAACTTAGGTGTTCTTAGCAAGGACTCAGCAAGTCTTTCTTTTGGAGCTACAGAGTGAGGTATTAGATATAGTCAAAAAAAGTAAAATCACTGCTGGTTTTTTTGATAGTTGATCAACCTTGTACAGTGATGAATAGAAATTCCTGAAAAACCTAAAAATAAGAATTCTGTTAGCAAAGTAGAATTCACGTTATTGTCTGAAGACCATATCTTACTTGCTATAAAAAAGCCTGATTTTTATGAAGTGAAATAACATGATGCTTTCATCTTCCACTGCAGAAAAGACTACTGCAACTTTTTCTATCCTGGCACTATCTTCTTGAATGTTTTCATTTCTTGAGCACCCATGGCCTCCAGTCATATTCTCTTTACATTTAGGGGTATAATTTGTAAAAAAGAAATGTGATTTGGAGCATTAAAATTCGGAGCAGTTGTACCTTCTCTGTCACACAGAAGATTGGACTAGGAAGATTGGAGTAGGATGATCCTCGTATTGCCTTCTTGTCTTTTAAACCTTTGAATCTCTGGGAATTCTGATAATTTGCTTGTAAAGTATACTAGAGATTAGTGTAGCTTTCTAACACCAGGAACATACACACAAAAAAGCCTTAACAAACTAATGTTTTGTTGTTACTAAACCAGTCTAAGAAATCTTTCATGGTAGTCATTCTCAAATTCTTTCATATTGTAGACCATTTATCACCCACTCATGTCTGCTTGCCTTTTGGTCTTCCTTCTTTCAGATTTTATTAAAAACAAATTTGGTTCTTGATTATACTATTAACAGTGGCATTAGGACCTTGAATTGAGAACTGATTTAAGATAAATCTGGTTTCACTCAGATGGTTGAGCTACTTGACTGTAGACCAGTTATTTTTGAATAAAAAAAGACCAGCTTTTTAAATAAAAAAAGCCATACAGCTAATGACACAATCTTTATTTTTATTGACTAGGGCTTATCTACATCTTATTTTTCCAGGTTACTTTTTTAACTTCCCTTTTCTTTGCCTGCATTTGTGATCCTTTTAATTTTACTCTTAATTGTGAGTTTGAACACAGGTGTGTCATGATAAAATACACGATGAAGATGGATAAAAAGCAGTCATGAGAGTCTGGAGAAATATTTATTTTGTTATTCAGGTAGTTTAATTACATAAAACCTTCTGGAAATCTTAAATAAGGGACAGAATTTGACCACAGTATTCATCATCACTGTCATTGATTGGATTGTTGCAGTGTTTGAATGGTCTTTTGACCATGTGACACTGTAGTACACATTGAGGGCTGAAAATCACAGAGTTATTAATTACTTGATGAGAGCCAGGCCCTCAGTTTGCAGCAGTCTTCCTTCTTCAGTGCAAAAATAAGAGAGAACATTTTTGACAGATCCTAACAATGTTTTTGTTATTTATTAAATTCAATCTATATAGATAGAATTCAGTCTATATATTATTCATATATATTCTCTATATATATTCACCTATATAGATTGAATTTAATAAATAGTTTTGTTTCAGATACTGAAATGTAATCTCAATATTTGCTATGTTCCTTAGAAAAGAATAAAATCCTGTTGAATTTTTAATTACCCTCTGACAAAACATAGGCTAAATATTTTTTAATCTTTCAGTATCATGAGGTGCTATATAAGCAAGATGTACTTATTTTTTATGTTGATAATGAATAAATCCTACCAAAAGTAGGAATTATTTGTGAATCGGCCAATAGGATCATTACCTGAATCCACAATCAGAAAAGATAGCTTTAGTGAAGGCTTGATATCTATCAAACTGCATGCTTCTTTCACCATTTTTTGCTAACATTATTTTTGCCCTTATGGCTTCATGTGAGATTTTTAATTTCAGGTGGTATTCTAGGGACAAAATGATTGTACAATAATAGATTTGGTTGGTTGGATGACTTTGTTCTCCATTTTTTATAACATATTGCAGATGGGCCTAACTGTAATGACCAACACCACTAAAATGTAGGTAGCACATTATTCCTTCTGTAAGCTGCATCAGGTCACATCTGAGGCTGTATTTTTCTCTTAAACCCCGGGAAACACAGAGTGTTCCACCTGAGTCTTTCCCTGTGTCTAATGCACTATAAGCCTTTTATCCTTTATAGGATAAACTGTAACTAGAAGTCAGCTGTAACTCATAGTTTTAAGAATAATTGTTTTGGGCAGCTGCACGTATTATAACTCTTTCCTGGTTTTGTGTGGTCTGTTCGGTGGCAATCAAAAGCCAGACAGACCCCAAGACTCTTTACAGCTTTCCACCAGACTGACCTCCACAGTGATCTACCCTGAGAGAGCATGCATATGGCTGAGTGTGGCTAGTACCATGTACACCATATCAACCTTTATATGCCAACCTAAACATTTCTGCTATATTGGGATCTCTGCCACTAATATTGCTGCAAATCTTATTTTCACTTACAGTTAATTAGATGGACCTCGTTCCCTTCAAGGTCAGATCATATACTCACACCAAAAGGGGAAAGAGTTCTCACTTAACCTTCATTATTTAAGTATTACTGAGATTAATTCTGCTGAATTAACACTTAGCAACGGAAGTAAAGACCAGAATCAGTGTTCATCAGAACATGTTTCAACGGAGTTGTTCCTTCTCTGCATCGAAACTTCAGTGATACATGTATGATCTTCATATCACTACACTTATTCCTGCTTTGTTGTGATTTTCATGCTTCTTTTCAAGAAAGCAGCAAATATATTGGTCAAAATTATTTTCCTAATATTTGCTAAATTATTAGCTTAATGTGTTGCTTCCACTTTATTCCCTAAAGCAAAATGGCAGTCATCTTTAGTGAAGAAACAGTGCTAACTAAAGCCACTTTTTCTCATTTCTCACGAGTGCTACAAAGATATCCTTCTTGTTAACTATCATCATTAATATTAAAAGTCGGCTAGATACATAAATATCTTACAGTTTAATCCATCTAAGGTAATTAAAATTTTATAAAATTGCTCTCTGTGTCTTTCTCAATTAATTACCTGTGACTTTAATCCACTCCAGTACTTTCGTTATGTATGCCACTTTTGATATAGAATATTTCATAAATGTTTCCAGCATATTATATTATACAAAAACTTTGGAAACAGTTACATTTAACAGATATTATACCCACCTGTTGTTTAACCTGAGCCAAGTTCCTTCAGGCACAGCTTATCCATCCCTTCTGCTCTTGCGGAAGCAGAAGGTGAAAGAATCTGTGTATTTCACAGTGCGCTCTGCAAGAGGTAGAGCTCCTCAGACCTTTACACCAACTTGCACTGTGGGTATCAGAAATCATGTTTCTGCATGTTTATGAGTGCAGGTTTTTGGGGGCAGTCTGATATTCACAGAATACTATCTAGGACTGTTAAATGTGTATTTTTTATACAGTGCAGAAAAAATGCCATCTTAGTTATTATAATCTCTGTAGGTTTGATTTTTTAAAATTTGCTTCTAAATATCAATTTGTGATTTTTTTTTCCTATATAGTGTAAATTCTATCACGTTCTTTTTCTCAGAGAAAAGAAAACTGGGTAGAATCTGTTTGGGATAAATTGGATAAGGACACTTTCTAACCAAGAAAGTAGGATATTTCTGTTTTTCAACAATCTTCTCACACAGAAATTGACATTCATGAGTCACATCAATGTTCATTATTTATAAAATTCCTGACATGAATTCGTTCTTCCGAAAACTCTGCCACTTACTATGCGTTTCACATGGCTGAAGTCAAGTAACCACAAATAACATCCTATTGTCCCTATTTGAGAGGCAGGTATAGCATATGAAACTTGCAGGATTTTAGTTTGGAACACTTTCAAATAAGCTCTAAAGCTCTGAGATTTCTTCCTCTTTTCTCTAAACCCGTATGATTTTAGTGTTACATATTTTCAAAAGTTTTATATTTTTTACCAGTGGTATAACAATACCAAATCAGGCTGTCTGGTTTATTCCTACTATTTCAAAAGTTAGCTTAAAGAAAGGAAAATACTAAAATTTCCCATGGTTGGAACAGCGGAAACATTTTAGTACCCACAGCTTCAAAATTATAGAAGGAATTTCTTTGAATGTGGTTTGTTCCTTTGATATCCACACTACCAAATACACAAATAGAGATACAAAGTTGTGCATTCACACAACTACAAGAGATACAGTCAAAAACACTTGTTTAAGGGCACATACTTGTTCCAATCACTCAGGCAATTTAGTCATTTGCTTTGTTTCTTCTAAGTGCCTATGTAAAATGAGAAAATTTAGTCCTTGAAAAATTAAGTGAGGGAAAGACGTTCTGTTTCACCTTAAGAATGAAGGCCAAATGTCTACAGGCTTTGACACACTTTTGCAGTTCATATATGCATTCAGATTCCTATTTTTAAGTGTTGATATTTGAACATACTGGCTATTAGGAATATTTGGAACACAGAAATTGCTATTCCAGTAACAGCGGTAAATGCTGCAGAATTTAACTATTTCTCCCCACACTACAGATAATGTTGCGGTTTTCTTCCACAAGAGACCATTGCCTCTACCCTGTTGATGATAACGGTTATATAATAAAGCATGCACATACACGCAGAGAAAACTTGCAATGACATCAGGATTATCATGATAGTCTCTTCCTGAAAATCCTTTGACTCTTATTAAGCACCTATCTAGCCTGGGATGAAGGGGTGTTGTGCAGCCCTGAAAAGGTATTGGAGGAGGGAGTAGGGAAGCAGACAAAAAGGGAAAAGAAAAAAAAAAAGAAAAACAAAGGACTCTCACTATTGCCTCTGCTCTAACCGTATTTTAATGGAATAGTGGAGCCTAGCGAGCTGTCAGTGTGGCACCTTTCATGAGCACAACTATAAATACACTTTAAAAAAATTGGCCATAAATCATGTTTTGTCATTGGAGAACATAAAGGGAAATTATAGTTTTTCCACTGACAACAGCAGGGAAAAAAAATAATCACGGCTCTAAAGTCACCTCTACTCTTATTTTCCATTCTAATCTAGTATGCTTTTCATTCTGCACCTGAGCGATTGATTCAGTTAGGCATTAGTTTTCTTGGCTGGCTTGATATCAAAGACTTTAAGCATTTGCAGCCAAAGAGTGGATTCTTCTGAGCAATCAAGGGTTGTATAGGGAAATGCGATGCCTGCAAGGAGGGAGGGCAACAAACCCACTAGTAACAAGCAAAACTTAGACACAAAAAAATTACTTCTACATGAGACAAAAATGAGAAGCTGCAGTGATCTTGTTAATAGCTCTTTTCCTCCCTGCTTGACCTCAGTTGATTTAGATATGAAGGAAGATTACCCTAATATAGCCTTGCAACCTAACACCCTTCCTCTGCACAGAGGGGATGCTGTTTGTTCCACTGCAGTAAAACATCTCTGTTGTGTGGAACAAGGACTGTACTGATTGTAGAACTTGGCCCTTAATACCAATACACCAAACTCTGCAATTGCTAACACTTATGATCAGCACTGAAATGTGAATTTTAAAAATGAATAAAAATCATGTTTCTGATACCAGATCTGTTAATTATGTCAAATGTTTGGATCCAAAGATATGCTTCCAAGTCTTTATAAGGGATGAGATCTGGTTAATGCTCAGTTCTGATACTTGTTCCCAAAACTTAGTTTTCAGAGGAGGAAAACAAGTGTGCAGACTAAATAAGAAGGACAGTAGCTCTAACATGTCCCAAACCTGGCTGATGAGAGATCAAGGATCCTTTTTTGTGCTAAGGTACTCCTAAGAAGGTTAATGTAAGATGCAAGCAGACATTATTTTTATTAACAATTTCTAAGTCACAGGAGAGAAAGCCTGGAATGAATGCACAGCCTAGAGCACGTGACAAACATCTGGCTTAAACCCAAAACTCTTGAACATAAACAAGTCTTCAGAAATTAAATTAAATCTTATGATATTCATGTGTCATTGAGACATCAAAAATGGCACAACATGGGGAAACAACTGTATGTTTATAAAGATCTGGAAAGAATTCAGAGATGAAATGACAAATCTGGGAGTTTAGAATGTACTTAAAATAAATAAAAAAATACCAGAATAGGTTTGAAAAGAGAAATTGCATCCAGGGAACAAAGATACATAACAAATGTTAGCGACATTAAGCAGTGTAAGTCTGGAATCACTCTTTTCTGTAAAAAGGTAGAAAACTTGGCTGACCTGAGATACTTGTGTGTTTTAACCACTCTATATCCAATGTTCATTAGTTAGTACAAACATCCTTTTGACTTCAGTAAGCTTTGGATGAGACCCTTCATACCTGTCAAACCTTTTCTTAAGCGTGCAAAACCTAACATGACTCGTAGTGTGATTTACTCAAAAATTATATTTGCTCTCTGGTGGCATAATAACAGTAATAACGTGAAGGAAAAGAGGTATGTCAGTATTTGATCAAGGGTAGACAGTCCAAGGCACATATAACCCTTTCAACTTCATGACCAGCATTATCCAGAACATGTGAAGACAGTCTTGAAGGTAGCCAAGACTGGTATTAAAAAATAGAGGACTTGCTGAAGACTTGAATGAAAGAAGGGAATCAATTAAAAGATGATAACAAGAATTTGAGTGAATCTGGCAAGCTGCCACACAAAAAATCATGATAGTATTGTATTTTCACATGGCTTGTTCATTGTCATCAGTATATTTTCCTCACAACATTTTTCTTGTACGTATACACCTAGGAAATGCTTTTGCAGACATCTTATCTTTCTGTATCATTCCAGCTAGAACTTAACCTGCCTTCTGGTGTTAAGGACAATAAGAAAAGTTTCTATAAATACATTAGCAATAAATGAAGGACTAAGGAGAATCTCCATCTTTTAGTAGACACAGGTAGAAACATAGTCACAAAGGATAAGGAAAAGTCTGAGGTGCTTAATGCCTTCTTTGCCTCAGTCTTTAGTAGTAGGACCAGCTGCCCCCTGAGTACCCAGGTCCCTGAGCTAGAAGACAGACGCAGGGAGCAAAATGAAGGCCCCATAACCCAAGGGGAAATGGTGAGTGACCTGCTACACTACTTAGACATACACAAGTCTATTGGACCAGATGGGATCCACCCTAGTATACTGAGGGAGCTGGCAGAAGTGCTCACCAAGTCACTTTCCAACATTTAACAGCAGTCCTGGCTAATCGGGGAGGTCCCAGTTGAGTGGAGATTAACAAATTTGACACCCATCCACAAGAAAAAGGATTTCGGGAACTACAGGCCTGCCAGTATGACCTCAGTGCTGGAGAAGATTATGGAGCTGATCATCCTGAGTCCCATTATGGGGCATATGCAGGACAACCATGTGATCAGACCCAGTCAGCATGGGTTCCTGAAAGGCATGTCCTGCTTGACTAGCCTGATCTCCTTCAATGAGAAGGTGACCCGCTTGGTGGCTGAGGAAAAGGCTGTGGATGTTGTTTACCTGGACTTTAATAAAGCCTTCGATATAGTTTCCCACAGCATTCTCCTGGAGAAACTGGCTGCTTATGGCTTGGATGGGTATAGTCTTCTCTGGGTTAAAAAATGTATGAATGGTGTTAGGTTTACGGTTGAACTTGATGATCTTAAAGGTCTCTTCCAACTAAAATGATTCTGTGATTCTATCATTTCAAAATGCAAATGAAAACAAAACCTTTGAGCTCACTTCTCAATTGTGTGTACCTGTAGGTGTACACTTATATGATAACTGGATTTCTGTCTTAAATAAACAGTAGTAGACAGAATTTGGAATGCATGGTTTCAATATTAATTCAAATAAAAGTTACTTTTAAAAATTGTCATCAAATCTATTTTAAAAAATACAGATAATTTTACCCCTTTAAGGAAGGTGTTTAATGTATGTATTTTCTGAGGTTAATTTTAATGTAGTAAATGATTCATTACTGATAGGTTTGACACCCAGAATGATCAAAATAATTCAATTCTTCTGAATGAAACACCTGGACTTGTTAGATGAAATGCAACTGTATTATATATTCATCTCATTCTTTTTGGATTACAGAAAGCCACAATCATTAAAAGTATAATTTAAAACTACTTCTGAGAAGGCAGAATAAGCATGCATACTGCTTATCTCTTCATGCGGTGTAGGTTGCTGGCTCCAGTAGAGGACAGACAAACCCTACAAACAACTGTTGGGGAAAATCAAACTTGTGTAGAGGCAGGGTATTCTCTTCACTCTCATGACACAGGTACAGGACTTCCATTTCTTCTCCTGACGGGTTTCCAGGTAAGGGCTAAGCAGCAGCTGGACCTATATTGCAATGTCAAGCACAAGCACCCCATTTGTGTGTGATAGGACAAGGAGTAATGGTTTTAAATTGGAAGAGGGGAGATTTAGATTAGATATTAGGAAGAAGTTCTTTACTGTGAGGGTGGTGAGGCACTGGAACAGGTTACCCAGGGAAGCTGTGGATGCCCCATCCCTGGAAGTGTTTAAGGCCAGGCTGGATGGGGCTTTGAGCAACCTGCTCCAGTGAGAGGTGTCCCTGCCCATGGCAGGGGGGGTGGAACTAGATGATCTTTAAGGTCCCTTCCAACTCTAACCATTCTATGATTCTATGATTTATTTTCTATGTAGTTGATAGAACACTTCATGATTCGCAGTAAAATGTAATGTATCATCTGTACACATGGCAGCAAAATTATAATTCCCACAGCGGAAGAAACTGCATCACGGCTTTCTTACTGATATGCAGAGTCAGTAAAGGTAAGAGCTGATATTTTCACTTTACAGTTGAAAACCTTGTGACTTACAGCCATCGATGCAAGTCTTTCTTTTGAGGATATGAAATCCTACATAAACTTTTTTAAAAGTAACATCTGGACAAAAAAGCAGAACTAACTTAGAATTTTATTTTTCTCCTTTCTAATAAATTCATAAATTTAATGTTACAGAAACACATTCCATGACTGATTTAATGACTTTAAGCTGGTTTTCTTCTTCTGAATTCTATGTGTCTTTGAAGAGATACATTTCAGAGACTGGAAAACTGTAGGCATGACCGTGTAATTCAGAAGCAGCATCTACTGAGCATGAGTCTAGGAATTAATATCTTAAACAAATAGAATTAATTTTATTCTCATAGCTCTTACATTGCACACACACACACAAATATGTTTATATAAAATGCCCAGAGGGTTTGTACAATTTGCCTGAGGGAACATAGCTGTCTGAACGTATCAGTGCGGAAGGATTTATGACCCCTGGTAATATTGACAAAGAAAGATCACAGGAAATCAGAAAAAAACTTTAATATTTCCAAATAATTTCTTCAACACAAGCATTTGTCCTTGCATAATATACCCATCAATTTTAAACCATTTTCATTTTCACTACCTATTAGCAGCAATCTTACCAAAATTATTGCCTGGAGTCAAGCCCCAGAATTTACAACTAATATATCAGATGTGATTTCAGTATGGGTCTGAGTTTCAGAGTACGGGGAACTACAAAACTTTCCCAGAGCAGCAGGTAAACAGACTTCAGTGATAGCTAGAAGAAAAGCATGATAGAATTACCCTAGATTGATCAGCAGTCTCACATCAGCACACCAGCCACACAAAACTCTGACACAAAAGAGGGAGAAAACTTGAAAAAAAAGGGCAAAAATTGAAGGAGACTGAACAAGTAAAATAATTTTTAAGAATGAATTAGTAAGGAAGGAATTGACACAGAATAATATTTTATCATAGAATAAAATAATAGAATCATTTTGGTTGGAAGAAACCTTTAGGATCATCGAGTCCAACCATTAACCTAACATTTCCAAAACCACCACTAGACCATGTTCCTCACCACCACATCTACCCATCTTTTAAATACGTCCAGGGATGGCGATTTCACCACTTCCCTGGGCAGCTTGTTCCAATGCTTGATAAACCTTTCTGTGAAGAAATTTTTTCTAATGTCAAACCTAAACCCCCCCTAGAGCAACTCGAGGCTATTTCCTCTTGGGAGAAGAGACTGACCCCAACCTCTTCACAACCTTCTTTCACATAGTTGTAGAGAGTGATAAGGTCTCCCCTCAGCCTCCTTTCCTCCAGGATAAACCTCAGCTACCTCAGACGCTCCTCATAAGATTTGTTCTCTAGGCCCTTCACCAGCTTCATTGCCCTTCTCTGGACACGCTCCAGCACCTCAGTGTCTTTCTAGTAGTGAGGAGCCCAAAAGCTAATACAGTATTCCAGGTGGGGCCTCACCAGAGCTGACTACAGAGGGACAATCACTTCCCTAGTCCTGCTGGCCACACTATTCCTGATACCAGCCAGGATGCTCTTGGCTGCCTTGGCCACCTGGGCACACTGCTGGCTCATAGTCAGTTGGCTGTTGACCAACACCCCCTGGTCTTCTTCTGCCAGGCAGCTTTCCAGCCATTCTTCCTCAAGCCTGTAGCGCTGCCTGGGGTTGTTCTGAGCCAAGTGCAGGACACAGCACCTGTCCTTCTTGAACTTCATACCATTGGCCTTGGCCCATTGATCCAGCCTGACCAGATTCCTCTGTAGGCCCATCCTACCCTCAAGCAGGTTGACACTCCCACCTAACTTGGTGTCATCTGCAAACTTACTGAGGGTACACTCAATCTCCTTGTCCAGGTTGTTGATAAAGATATTAAGGACAACCGGCCCCAGCGACCTGGGGAATACCTCTTGTGACGGGCCACCAGCTGGATTTAGTTCCATTCACCTCCTCTCTTTGGACCCAGCTCTCCAGCTAGTGTCAAACCCAGCAAAGTATATGCCCATCCAAGACATAAGCAGCCAATATGCAACTGTTAAATGATCTGGGGCAGTATTTATCAGAAAGGAGATGCAGCAAACTTAGAAAGAAATAATGTTGTGTCCTCCATTTGCACAGGGTCAGCTTGTAGATCACTTGATCTTCATGATAATCTACAGCATGTCTGACATGTCTATTCCATTGTGCACTTACCTGTTTCATCCTGCACCAAATGATAATGAATGTGGCAAAACAGTCTGCTTTATCATACTGACTAGCAGGTTGATCAATAGCTGAACAGAAACTCCTGTATTTTTAGCGCTTGTGCTAACACATATACGATTGCAAAAATAAAGGAAGTCCACTGCATCTGACTGCTTTCGTAAAGCCTCAGAAGACAGTTCAGCTTGCATAGAGCATCCAAAAGCTTATAGACAGAGAGGTGAGAGCAATAGTGCCAATTATCCTGCTGTTGGATGAAAAAAGAACCACATTAATTAGCTCCTTTTTCTTCTGGCATGATATTTTATTACAGAAAATAATGTACATTCCCACACATTTGCCAGGAGGGGCTACACAACCCACTTCCCCACCTGCACCTACTGCTGAGACTACCTCTAAAACTCTAATGTACTGTGACACTTCTGAGTACCCTGGGAGAGCATAGCTGGCTTCCTCCAGTAATCCAGCCTGTTAGCAGGTGCTGCAAATCTAGAGGCAGATGTTAATTGATTCACACTGACGGCTTTGGCAGGTTCAGCTCGTTAGCCTACCCTGAATGTAACTGCAGTCAAGAGTATCTCCCTGTGCAGAGGAATTGAGGGTTAAGTAGTCCTGGTGTGCTAATAAGACTCTGCCTTAGGAGGCAGATAAGCTTGTGTCTGCTGCCTGTTTGCAATTTTGGCTCACAGTGTAACTGGAGAAAGACCAAAGTTTGAGGAGTATGGAGGATGTTACACCCTGGGTGACTTTGAGATTATCCTTCCCTGTACAGGGAACTAGATTTTTAGCTTTGCTTGCTAATCTGAATTTTGATTTATGTCTTAGAGTGAAAGTGTTTTGAATTAGAGCTATGCTTTATATCTAGATGTAGTGATTAATACTGACTCTGTCCTTTAGGAGATGTAGAGAAGAGATTTTCAGAATAGGTGTTTACTTCCAGTTTGATTGAATTAAGTCTCTGCCTATTGCTTTTCCTAGCTAGTAACATTATAAACTAAATAGTTGAAAAAGAGGTAAGGAATCTCAACCTATGAGATGCCAAGCACCCGGGTTGTCACTGAAAAGACTAGGATTCCCTTTGTGATAGGATCTAAGTTAGGAAATGATACTGTATTTATTTCGTGATGTGAAAGCAAAGAAGATAGGTACATCTTCTGTACGCCTTTATAGGAAAGTGCAAATAACACTAGGCTTCTTTTTCACGTCGGTCCTAAAATGCCTGTGGTATACAAAGGCTTGGTTTAGACCAAATGTAATTTGAAAATCTTATCTATTAAAATGACTGATGGAAAAATATTCAGGTCTTAGAGCTTTGTATTTTAGTTTATAAAACAGCCTTCTCATGAACTTGGGAGGACATTTTTTGTCTTTAAAGGTACATCGTGCAATTTCTAAGTTTATAAACCAGTATTTCCCCAAGACACACAAAGGAACTCTCTATTCTTAAGAAATAGCTCAAAAATCCATATTTTCATTTTAAAATCTTGAAGTAGTGATAAAGCAGGTTGATTGATTACTTTTGAAAGTAAGTATGGAGGAAACCTGATTTTTTCCACGTTATACAAATGTTACAGAAAATAGGCACGTCTTTGAGATTCTGACTGGAAACTCGACCAGAATGGAAGTCTAAAGAAAAATATTCTCTTTTCCACCTCAGTTGTTGGCAACGCATACTGATCTTCCACTGCCTTTTCTCTCTTCAGCTCAAAAAAAAAGTCCATACTGTCAGCTGCATTATGTACTTGCTTTTTTTTCTGTTTACAGCAGACCCCAAACTTTGCGCTCATTTTTTGGGTTAGTAAATGATGATCAGCTGAATCTCTACCCATTTCCTCTAAATCCACAGCAACAAATGTTTTTCTGTCTGTGTCTGGGAGAGGGGAGTGGGAAGAGATGCTAGGCTGTTTAAGTGATCTTGTACCATTGTTCAACAGAGATAAGTTTTTAATCCACTGCAGGGAGGAAAAGGAGCATTTGTGTGATAGAGAAGATACTGGCATGGTGAGAAAGTGAGATAACTGCTGGAAAGGCTGCCTGCAGGGCCTTTTGTACTTCCAAGTCACCCAGAACTGGAGAAGCATTTGAAGTGTGCCCCTTAATTAATGCAACAGCATGTGATAATTTAGCCTCTGAGAAGCCTGGGTTTTAAACTTTTTTTTTTTTTTTGTAATCTGACAAATGAACCAAGAGGATTTGCTTTTGCTGTTTAGGGGGAAGTGAGGAGAATGTCTCGGAGAAGCACTGAATACTTAAACAGATTTGAGCTATCCAAGGTTGGAGTTATAAGTGACAGCTTATTTCACCTCCTGTGTTGTTTGTCTTGTATAATAAATTTAAGTATGTAGTTTTTTATGTCTCAAAACTACTAGCAGTTGATATAATATTCGTGAATCACAGCTTGGACTGAAATAATTCAAGTGTAGAAATGTTCCTGAAAACCAGACATTCATCTTTCTTTGAGGCATCTAGGCAACATGATAACTGTTAACTTGAAACAGATATCTTCCGGTGTCTTAGCAGATATGTGTTTTAGATGCAATAAGTGTGCCCACCCAAATAACTTTAAAAAAAAAAATAATTCATGTTTCTCTGCAGTATGACTCTGACTTATTTAATTGACACTGGGCAAGAAATTTAATTAGAAGTTTCAGTATATCAGGAAACATGTTGCCATGGTCAACATATTTCTCCTTCTTAACTTATACTGCCGGTATAATTTCCCTTAAGGTAATGATAACTTTGAATACTTAAAACTGCAGGCTGCTGAAAGTCAGCAGGTAAATGGACTTTGTCGCAAGTAGGTAGTCCTTACTACTTCCATTTGTGATCTCCCCAGCTACTGTTTTTTGTCTATAAGCCATTTCATTACACTGCAGGTAAAAAATAGTTTTACAGGAGGATAAACTGTCCTTGCTGTTTAAAGGTGTGAGTTGACAATGTACTTCAAGGACTTTGTCTCTTGTCACAGTTTTATTGGAGAAATGTACACAAAGAAAAAGGTGGTCTTCATAAGGCCTGTGATAAATATCACCACAGTAAATAGTGAGGCTGGAAATAAGGTTTTTTGGGGTTTTTTTTCTACACTTCTACCCCTTGTATTTAAACATTTGCTGCTGTCAGGCATGCTGCATTGCTATTGATTCAGTTGATGTTACTGGGCAGCATTATTTACTGTAGAATTACTGACTTCTTGTTAACTCTTCCAACTAAGAAATGACCTGCCACTGTACTGATGTAAGTAGTTACTGCTCACTGTTGTCATTCTAAGCCTTATTGTACTATTTAGGTGCACGCTTGTGGTGCATCTGACTATTCTTTGACAAATAAAGACCAAAACTGTGATCTAATACAGTGACAATAGCCTTCTTGTGATAGTCAGTAACATTACTCAGCGTTATGCATGAAAGACAACTTTGGTTGCCATAGTGATATCAGCACCATTTGTCTCTAAAAGCTGACAGCTTTTTTTCTCAACCTCCTTAAATGTTTGATTGAAAAACTCTGACAGCTATTTGGTATTGATCAGTGAATGACTGAATGCTCATTACCAGCCACAGCATTGTATCATTCTCTAAAATGTGCTTTAATGCACAGACTTGTGCACTTTTATTTTTCCCAACTTCCCTATCACTTACTTTTTCTTCTTTTTTTTTTTAAACAATAAATAAGGATGCCTTTAGTAACTCAGCAGAACAATGATGCTACAGATTTCTTGTTCTGAGAGTGCTGATGGAGACTGGCCACTCAGATCATCCTGTGATCATTGGAATAATCCTTCAAATAGAAGAAAATATTTCTTTGTGGTATGTCACATAGTGTACAGCCTTTTTTTTTTTCTCCCCTCCCTCCCCTTTCCTTTCCCCTAGCCCCATGTCTCTTGTTCCAGAGTTTCAGCTGTTGGCATTCTTGGAAAACTTCTGCTGGAGTCCTTTGTCCTACCCTCTTCAAGATAATATTACATTCACACTCAGATTTCTCCTCTCCCACAAATATGTCTCTCTTCCCGTGCTCAGAAAGACAATGATTAATCTGCCAGGAAATACTCAGATGGGATTCCAGCAACTGAAAGAGGCAGGATCTGTCCTGTACCTTTCTTCAGCAGTATAAAAGGATGGTTGATCTGATGCACTGAAATTGTACCTTCTTTTAAATATATTCATGTCTTTCTGTATGATTTTTCAGCAGCTGTTTCTGAGGATGGTGATGTGTCAGCAATACGACATTAGTGTTTCCCACTACATGGAATTTCTTCCTTCTCAAGCATTTCAAAGCAAAACCATTATTTTCGTCCAGGGTTTATTCCAGTGCCTTGGATTTGTTGGTGTCTGCCAACTACTTCGCTTGTGTTTGATTTAGTGGAGATGTACAGTCTATGTAAAATGGTAGTCAATGTTGCAAAGAAGAAGAGAAAGAATATGCATCTAACTAAGGAGAAGTAGTATCTCAACTCTTTGGACTGATACCTAGCAGAAAAATCATACTTTTCTTTGGGAGTATAATTGCTCTTGATCACAATAATTCCTGTTCCTTTACTGATGAAAGACCTTCCCCCAGACACACTCCTTTTCTTCCCAAGTAGCTGAGGCTGTAGGGTTTATGGGTCTAGTTAGGCGGTGGCTTTTTTTCTTCTTTGACCTAGAGCTCATACCTGGCTTACTGCAAATGTACCAAACTCGTACCTTGTCTTCTGGTATGAGCTACACTGAACTCTTCTGAAAGTTGGTTAGCAGTAAGACACAGCTGTTTCTCAGTAAGCCTCCAATTTCTAATTGACTGCCTGAGTGTTTGTCTTTCTGGTCTGGAATATGCTCACTCAATGTGAAGTGCAGTTTTGTCTGGAAGCCCCTATTGTCTTCCTTCCACTGTGCTCCTTTGCAAATGCTCATGTTCCTCATTAGTGAGGGAGAAGCACCACAGGAGGCTAACTTGGGTGGGGGATTTTGTTGGGTGGTT
>VZSF01007967.1:0-16396 GCA_013398295.1 Chionis minor | reverse complement strand
AGCAGCTATCAACACAATACCTGGTGATGATAAAGTCTATCCATGAGCTCATACTAAAGGTGCAAGCCAATGTTAGTCTAAACAGACCTGTGGCAAGACTTTGGAAATATTGTACCTGATTTCATCAGTGTTTTTAGTTGTAGTGCAACCAGTTCTCAGTGACCTTTATTCACTGCTTCTCAAGCATGTACTAAGCTTATCAAGAGCACTTTTTCAAGGACTGATTTCCCCATGATAAAACACGATAAATAATAAAGTAAGTAGCAGTATGTCCGGAATGACTAGTATCTACTTGCATTGAATCTGTGGCATTTTCCATTTGAATGTCTGAGCTTTTTCAGCTATTATCATAGGAAAAATGGAGAAAAATGGAATAGTAAAATTAATGGATTTTAAAATAAGATAATGCTCTTCTAGAGAGCAGTTACAGAACACTATTTCAAGTAGTGACAGGAATTCTTAAAGACGCTCTTGAGCTGCTGTTGTGCTGCTAAGACTGCAAACCAAAGGCAATGGGTAGGTATTTTCTTGAGTCTTTTCTCTTAGATAGAATTTTTCTTTTCAGAAAGTTTGTTATTTATAGTATAGGACACAAGGGAGTTCATGCTGGTTTCTGGCCTTCAAGTCCTGCTGAAATAACGTTTCATAAAAGAGGTCTGTCTAGACTCTTTTTCTCTGTCGCTAGCCAAATCTCTCTCATACAAGTTCACTCTTCCTCCTCTCAGTGACTCAGAGAAGTTTTAGAATCTGAATTTTGGGCACTTACATAATTAGCAAAATAAGCTCTGTCATCTCGATCAAAAGTTATAAAGAGCATTCCAGATTCCATTCTACAGTCTGATATTTACTACTTTAAATAAGTCTGTGGCTACGCTTCTCGCCCTTTCCTTTTCTTTTTCTTTTCTTTTTTTTTCCCCCCACAACTCAGAAGAAAATAACTGACTTAGAACCTGCTATTGATCTCTGCTTTTTGAATTTGCATGTCTGGAGTCTTACATCTTTGCAATATGATTTGCCTAGTCATGGAACTTAGGATTACTAACACATCTCAAAGTGATTTCACAGTCTGTGCAGTTTAAAAATAATTACTCACAACTTAATAACCAGTAACAGTAAGTGAGCAGCCTTTAAGGTGGTCTGTTTTTTTAAAAATTTCATAAATTTCATAATTTCGTGTATGTACATGTCAAAGTACAAAAGCTACATTTATTTCACATATAGAGAGAATAGTTTCTATAGAATTAACTTATCTGTCTAACCTGACTGTAAAATGGTAGCTACTGTGTTTCTGAGGTCTGTCCTTTATAGCACCTTCATGGGGCAGGGAAACATTACCATTTCTGCTGAAAAGGGGAGGGGCAATCAGCCTAAAAAGAGTACAGGTTTCACTGCACTAAAATTATCAGGTGAATCAGGTAGGGACATTGAAATGCTAGCACAGATAACATCATGTTAAACTTAAAATGCAATATTCTTTTTCAGAAGTAAACTAGATATAAACGGTTCTGACCTAATTTTTTTTTTCTTTTTTGTTTTTTTAAAGGTTAACAGTTAACTGCATTATCTCAGCAGTCATAGCAGACTTGCTTAAATTTTGTCAAATAGGCCGATATGGACACGGCTTTAAGCATTTGTGAGGGGTCTAGATTTGAAGACAGACTTGGCAAACTGATACTCAGAAGCAGCACTGCTGCGCCTCAAAGTAGTGCCATCAGTGCCAGGTGACAGTACTCTTATATGATCACAGAATCACAGAATATTAAGGGCTGGAAGGGACCTCTAGAGGTCATCTGGTCCAACCTCCCTCCGTATGTTTTCCTTATTAAAAAGTGATATATATTTTTATCATTAATGTTGTTGCTAATCTGATATTAACAACATCTGGTGGTGATAACTTTTCAAAAAGGACTGAAATAAGAAACAAGTGGTTCCTGGAGTGTAGCTGAACAAAAAGATGACTTGGCAACATTCACACGGCATCCGTGTTTCTGAGTTATCTTGCATACGTGCATCACATTTTCTAAATGTCATACTGAAATGATCACAGAAGAAATACTGTAATTTAGTTTGCTTCTGATTTCCACTCAGTGATTTCCAGAACTATAAAAATGTTAGCATGTGTGTGCTATGGCTGTGTTTGAACATCAAAGAATTGTATATAAATTCAGCACAGGGATGGGTTTCATATCCTGTTTAACTCCACTGTAATATAAAATACTTAATTTCTGGAAGATTAAATGCATGACTTATTCTACTGCTCATTGTTGGGGTTTTTTACTTATTCCAGAAGTAAAATGTGCTTTGTAACAGATTCTTTATGAGTTTGGGTTTTTTTAACATGCTTTTGGTTACATGGCATTATTCTGAATGTACACCTTTCTGGGAAGAGGTAACTACAAGGAGGAGTAAGGAAAGAACTGCTTAATTCAGTGATGCATTTAGTTATTTCATTCAGTTGCCTACTAGAAGCTTTTTGTTTTAATAATAAAAAAAAAACTAGGAAAATATCTTAGTGATATATTGCCTTTCTAATTTTAATCTTATTTGCACCTTAAGTTTATTCCTTCTTGATTGAAGTTAAGAACAAACAAACAAAAATTTTACCACATATCACAATGGTTAATCACATTGGTAAGTATTTAAAATGAAGATAAGAGCAACTACTCAATCAGAGTGACAAAAATGAAGTAAATTCAGTTAAAAGAACTTAACATATTCCTTGCAGAATGTCATTAATGTTTGTATTATTAACTAATAAAAGTCATCTTTAATGCTAGATCATTAGGGAAACAGTTAAAATCTAATCTAATAAACAGCGCAGTGTGTTGTTTTTAATTCCTAAGTAATTTAGTTTAGCTGACCATATAATATTACTGCAGATTAGAATTGTGATTTCTTGGTAATTAAAGTAACACGTTAACACTTGTTCATTCCATCGAATAGCTGAAATATTTTTGAACACTTTAGTCTTTGATAAGTAACCTTGTACTGCTAAGTGTAAAAGGAAAGATGACTTAACATTCTCAACAGAAAGAGCTGTCTATTACAGACATCTACGTTCAATACAAACTTTCAAGAAATAATAAAAAAGAATATTTCATTTCGTGATTAATCATATGATAGTGATTTTTTGCCCCTCACTTATTACCCTTCTAAGAGAAATTTGACTTTTTTTAATGTGCAATATTTGTTGACATTTTAAATTGTTTGCATTAAGGTCTTTCTTCAGCATGAGGAAATACTATGCAATGTAGGCCCTTTCATTAAATCATCTTAAAATAGCTAAAAATGTCAGATAATCCATATTTTTGTGTGTGTGTGCTGTTATTCACTTGCACATCGGTGAATATTTTATGGATATTCCAGAGGTTCCAATTCCTCTTTGAGTTATCATACCATCAATTTAACAGAAAATATTAAATGAATTAAAATACTCATCTTGTCTCCTGTAGACACTATCTGTGAATTATAAATCAATGTGCATAGGTGATAGAAAATACACTTACTGAATCAAGAACACTTTGTATGGCTTGCTAATACTGAAGAACTTGCAGGCTACAAAAGGGACAGACTGTCAGTCCTTCCACTTCTGGAAATCAGTGTTTTGGCAACTGATTAAAAGCCATACTGATTAAAAGTGACTGATTAAAAGCCATAGCTAGAAAGAAAAGTCTGGGGCAAACTTGGATAACCTTCATAAAGTTCAGGTGCAAATCCATAGCATGGGCTGCCCAGATAAGTCTTTGTTGGTACAGAGATGGCGAGTTGAGATTATGTGCAAATCTTGCATCCTACCTAATTCCAGAAGTCATTAAGCTGTGGTTTGCCTTACTGGTCTGGGCTTCAAAATTCCGTTTTTATGCAAATATTGTTATAAATCCTTAAAGGACTAACCTAATATTAGATTGTAAACAATCAGTTCATCACTTTGCAAGATATCTGAGGTGATTAATGGATTTACAGCCTTACAGCAAGAATGGTTTTGTCAAACAACAGGCTGATAAAGGGCAGACAAATAGGGATTTGTTGCACAGCACTTCAACCCCAGTTAACAGATATTTAACACAGTGAACACAAATTTGCATCAGTAAATATAGTTATTGGAACTGAATTCTCATACTTAATTTCCTAAAATTCTATTTTTTAAAATCTATTAGCAGGCCACCCAAGAATAAAGGTTCAGTCTCCGTCATATCAAGTCACTTATTCCCAGTCTGGCACAGTAGTCATGGAAATACATGTACATAAATATTTTAATTTATGTGGGCTGAACTAAAAATGAAATCTCCTGGTTTTGTCAGCAAAATGAGAAACCAAAATGACCAATATATTCAATCAGTATAAGAAGACATTTCTTATTTGGAGGCTGTGGTTCTAATTTTCTTAATGTTGGTTCCCTTTTTAGAATACTTTTGTTTTAAGGGTAACACTTTGTTTAAAAAATATCAGATTGGAAGGATTTGTTCTCTTATAATTTTGATCTGAAAATGCCTGTTACTGGATGAATAATTGGGGCTCTGAAAATCTCACTTTTTCCCCAGTAAGCAGGTCTAAGTCTATTATTTGGAAGCGCACTTATGCATATTCTCTACATACAATTTACCGGCAGCAGTAGGCTACAGCAGGTCATTAAGACTGTACTGAGCTTAAACCAGAAATGTTTTTCTGTGGATGCCCAGCACCTCCAGCTTTTCTGTGTTCTCATTACTATTCCGGTGGGTAGTCCTTCGCTTCTTCTGTACCTAAAATTTTAAGCAGCTTGTATGTAGGTACCGCAACCCTGGCAACCTTCTGTTCTGGTTTTTTTGTTTGGTTTTTTTTTTTTTCATTGATCATTCTTCAAGAAAACTTTGAAAGTTTCTTATTTTGTTTCTAATAATTTCGTCTCTCTTAATCAAAGTCAATTGCCTTTCTCTTCTCAGAAATTATTCATTTTTGGTGGCTTTTTCTTGATAGAAAATGGAAGATTATTCATCTGTCAGTGTTGCTTTGGTCTTTATATATCAGCGTTATCAATTCTTTGAGGTGCCTGATGGTGTTTATGGATGATCAAATCTATATGGGTTCATGTTCTGCTCGTCAGACTTTCTAGACGAAGAAAATAGAAAGAAGAAAGCTGTAAACCTAAACTTGATATACGTATGTTTCTATTATAGTCTTATGAATAGATTACATCCTGTTTGTTACTTGCAAACTGGATAGTTGAGCTTGTGCTTAAGTAACCTGTCTAGATATGCAAGTCCTAGGTGTAAACACCTATTAGTGAGGGGAAGACTCTATCTTAATTTTTCTCAGCAACTAAGGTTTAGGGGATCCCCAGCTTTAGCCTTACTGGGAAGGGAGGAGTCACTGTAACAGCATTTCTAAAGTGATTTTTGGATGGAATTTCTCTGAGCTGTTTTCCATCTTATTTTGCAATGTTGCAATTGGATTTGATTTTTTTAAGTAGCGTATTAAATTACATTGGTATTGATCATACATTATTGAACTTTGAAATAAGATACTTTAATTATCCAGAACTTGAATATCTGCATTCAAACAACCCCAGGGATCTGCTGCTGCTCCCCCATGCCCCACTCCAGTTTAAGTAAATCTGAAGTCTTACAAGAGTCACAACCTGGGTGTTCACTTCTGTATGACTCCTGCCACAGAGCCCTCTCTGGCACAGAGAGCCTGTGTGTTAACATTTCAGTAAAGACTTCAACCACATGAAAGGCTGTTTGCAAAGGTCCATTGGTATGTATGAATGCTGCAGAAATTGCCATTTAAGAAGACAAGCTTTTGCTGCATGAACTAAATGAAGTGCAAGTCAGAATGAACACATCTGGGGGAAATACAAACAGAAATAATGAGAAATAGGTTTGTAGGAAATGCTTTTAATATAAACTGGCAAGATTCTTCAATTCTCTGCACTCTAAAGTAACAGTTTTCTTTGTATAGACACCATTTGCATAAGAGTATATATAGTCACAATTTACAATCCATGGTGGTCTTGGGCACTCTGTTCCTTTGCCTTATGTTAGGAACCTAACCTAAAGATTCAGGTTTCTTTAGGCATTGGGCTGGATCACAGTCGCTCAAGTTCTTACCTTGTGAGACACAGATTACTTATTCTGGGCATGGCTAGAACATCACTTCGGCTTTGGAAAAAACCCCAAAACTACCAGGTTTTGGATGCTATGGTTTCTTTGTGCTATGGTTAGTCTACAATGATTAGTGCCTCACTCTTGGAAGCTTTTGTCACCTGTGGAGAAAGCATAGCTCAATGTAGGAAGTGTAATGGTAGCTCTGGGTATGAGTGCCAACACCTGATGCTAAGAACTAGAAAACCTGGAAACCTTTTGCCCACTAATGATTCCTGATAACCAAGTAAATTCAAGCAATAAACAGTTGTCTTCTAGGAAATCACAGTTCTGCGAGAATTGCACCCTGAGAACAAGTGCTTCATAGGTTGTCATTTTACTTTCATGTTTTTATCCTCCCTTCTGCTGTTTCTGTGCTTCCTACTGTCTTTGGTTGATCCGTCTTGGTTGATAATTGATAAAGAAGTGAAATCAGAGTGAGAAACAAGTCTTGCTGGCATGTAAGGACTTTGATACAACAATGAAGCAATCAGCATTTCTTGTTCAGCATTTGAACAACAGCCAGACTCATGCTGGGGGGTGGTCTGAGAAGCCCGTAGCTCTCCTGTTGGCAATGCCAGTAGCAGCTTGTATTTCCAGCCCAAGCAGCAGAGGAATATTTCTGCAGGATGCCACCTTCTGCTCCCAGCAAGTGACACAACACCAACCAAGCTTTGGAACAGACAATGGGGCTGAGCCAAAAGAACCACTGAGCTTTTGCATGCCACAGGCCAGCTGAGGAACAGGAGTGGCTCTTATGGCTTATAAAGCATTTCTAAGGGTGCTTATAGGACACAGTCTGCAGTGGGACCGTGCTTACTCTGTTCACCTAATTTTCTACAGGGTTTTTATAATTTTGGTTTTTTAATCAGAAAACAGTGAACCTACTGTTCCATGCAGGTGTATGTGTTTCTTTGTGATGTTCCCACCATTTTAATTTATTTTCTTTTTACCCACTAGGGGGAATTTCACCAATGTTACTGAGGCTGAAGACAGACTTAGTTCCAGTTGAAATGTAGCATCCATGTTCAGATCTGTCCTGTCAAAAAGGTGTGCCAAAGCATAAATATGTGTGTGTCCACAAAAGTGTGTGTATGCAATTAGGGAATAGTACACAAATCAACCCAAAAGTTCTAATTTATGACAGAGAATACTTTGCCTCTGAGTTAATAAGGTATATTAAGTGTTATAGACCCTTGAGTGTTGAATTACTCATAGTAATCTGATATTAGTGGTAAAATTATCTCTGTTACGGATTTTAGTTCACCCTGAACCTTCAGTATGTGCTACACAAAACTCTGTGCATGTAATACTCAACTGTGCGAGCAAGTAAGTTCATTATGGACAAGCCCCTGGCAACTGCAGGATATTGTAAAACAACCATTTTCAGGTTCACATACTAGCTGTTTTTCATGTGCAGTTGTTTTGCAAAGACGATGCTGATGAGGAGCATTTGCTGTTTACTCCTACTGTATCACATTCTGAAATGAAAAATATGTTTTGAACAAAACTATATTGGGTCCATAAAAAGAAATTACTCATGTGTAAATGGTAGTGGAAGCCTTGCCAAGGGAATAATGAGACTCTAGGAGTATATTCATTGGTATTCAAACAAGGGAAAATGCTGAAGGCAACTGTGTAAGCTTAATTTTCTTCTCTGGTCTAAACCTCCAACTGGTGTAGTACCTGTAGCTTGCAGAGAATACTCACAGGTTAACTCCATAGGAGTTCTGTATATTGCTTCAGGACAACATATTTCTTGAGTAAATTCAACTTCTGTATCATACAACTCATCGCTAGTTATATTTTAATTTGGTAGATTTATCCCAGCAAATGAATTGCTGAGATGATCAATGAGAAAACTCTTTATATGGGTCATCTCTGGACAGACAAACTGCTCTCATGAGGCTAGGAGTTAAAAATACATGCAGATGAGGATGGAAGTTTCATCTTTATACCAGTGCTATTTTCATGGAGTCCAGTTTTTTGTGTCCATCTTCTCTGCCTTCCCAACTTTTCAGATCAGCTTGTGGACTGTTGGATTCTTTAGCTGTTCTTGTGTGGTTTAAAGAAAAGTCTGTTGTTCAGTTGCTATGCGAGAGAGGGGGAAGAAACTTATCACCATTCTTATATCTGTCAAATGATATGTACAGAATCCTGCAGATTAGCGTGATGACAAAATCATCCAGGTTTCAAAACTCTTACAGAATGAATTATTTTTTTGCTGGGTAGCTTGTTATACTAAGCAAATCTTCGTCTCCATGCAGAAAGAGACATTGAATAGTTGGGACTGTGTTTTGAGGGGAGGGGAAATGGTTTGTGTGGGGGGTTTGTTTGGGGAGGGTGTTTTGCTTTTTTGAGGAGGAGGGGCTTAACACAGCAGGAGCTACCTCCTCTTGAGATATTTTCTAGAGGGGTTGTACTTTTAGATTTATTAGGGTTGTTTGTTTGTTTTGGTTTTTTTCTTATTCTTCACTTAGTCACCTATGCACTTGTAAAGATTGCTAAGCATCTCGAGTTTATCATTTCCAAGTCTTGGGATGAAACAGTAAACTTTTTCTCAAGCACTCAAAGCCCAGAAAAATATAGTATATTGGTGGTTTCCTTTTAAAAAGGGATTTTATAGCCATATGTAACAAGCACCTAGTTTGGTGTATGTTTGAGGGGATGTTTTGGTTTTTGTTTAGGTTTTGTTTGTTTGTTTGTTTGTGTTTTTTAAGTTTCTTCCTTTTGCTTGAAGTGGACAACAAAAACTATTCCAAATGCCCAAAACTGGTTTTGATCTCTTGGTTAGTTTACTGACAAACAATATTGCAGTCTGGATTGAAGCTCTAAAGAAAGAAAACCCATCAAGTATAATGGCAAGGCTAAATTGTACCTAATGCTGGCTGCCATGGAAACTTTCCTATGATAAGATGTCAGATGGCAGAGAAGCGGGATGGAGAAAATAGCCTCATTTAGCCAGAGGCAAAGTCCCAGGCTCAGGTGGTGAGCACTCAGAAGAGCTGAGTGCTTGGTTATAGGCTGAAGTGGTTGGTTTCAGATTAGAAAATCAAGCAGTCATTACAATGAGTGAAGACATAAAAACTTATTAATGTCCTGAGTCCATGGCTGTGGAGTTGTCATATTGTGTTTGAGAACCATTTCAGGTTGAAACATGGGTAGCATATAACAGTGTTCCTTCAATGGGAAGCAAGTCACGCCTGTTAATCTAATAATTTGTCAGAGTTTGTCTGGTTTTCCTTGAACACAGAGTTCCAACAAATGGTCTGTGGAGAACTGGTATGCTTGTGAACAAGTAACAGTGGATCAGGGACAACAATGTTTTATTCTTCATCCTTTTCCCCCTCTGTTATACAACGTTAACATTATACTATTAAGATTTTTAGCTCCTTCCATCATATTAGGGATCATATCATTAAGCTTTAGCCAACATGCATTGAAAGGAGTTTTTAAAAAGTCAGAAGAGCTCTCGAGTAGGCTTTGATCTGAACACTGATTGCATTAAAACTCTGGTGATAAACATGATGACTCCTTCCTTTTAGGTAGAGAAATTATTAATTCAGAAAAAGGTTCCTAATGAAACAGTAGTCATATGGGAGAGAAAAGATCACAACCCACCAAAGTGCATCACAACTGCTATCGAGCAGCTGAAAGTCTCATCTTCTGTAGTGTATTTTGTAATATTACTCGGCCTTAGCTTCGACTTGTTTACAATTTTCATCAGCACTGGGTTTAGTACTTTTACCACAGTAGTATTTAAACTATTTCTGTTTTAATTACAAAATTCTTATACTAGAAAAACTTTTCAAGTGCTTTTAAAAATTAATGATACACTGAAATGGAGTAGGAGAAAATTATTATATTGGTTAGGTGACAACAAGCAAAAATGTTCTTATTTTGTCTTATTCTTACAAAATGGAAACAGCTTCTACCTGTATGAGGCTGTGTCCCCCCTTCTCTTTAATACATTTTTTAATGTCCTCTGCCTTGCCAAAACAAACCTAACAGATTAAAAATTAAACTAATTTACATGAACATGGCCTATGTCTTCCCAATTTACATACTGAAATAACAAGGGCAGACTTCAAACGGTGTGTTTATATATTATAAAGACTCATGCAGAAGTTTGTGGAGGATTGTTTCCCGTGGGAGGGAGCTCACACTGGAGCAGGGGAAGAGTGTGGGGAGAACCCCTGAGGAGGAAGGAGCAGCACAGACAACGTGTGATGAACTGACCACAACCCCATTCTCTGTCCCCTTGTGCCACTGGAAGGGATGAGGTAGAGAAAAAGGGGGGTAAGTTGAACCCAGGAAGAAGGGAAGAGTCGGGGGAAGGTGTTTGAAGATTTGGTTTTATTACTCATTACCCTACTCTGATTTGATTGGTAATAAATTAAATTAATTTTCCCCAAGTCAAACCTGTTTTTCCAGTGATGGTAATCACTGAGTGATCTCCCTGCCTTTACCTCAACCCACATGAGCCTTTCATTGTATCTTCTCTCCCCTGTCCACATGAGAAAGGGAGTGACAGAGTGGCTTTGGTAGGCACCTGGCATCCAGTCAGGGTTGACCCACTGCATTAACCTTTCCAAATCACATGTCAAGGTGAATGAGAGGTTTTGATTTGCCAACTTTGTACTATTCATTTCTTAACAGAAAGATGCTGTATTGAAGTTAGAATAAAGTTCCAAAATATTGGAAAACAATCATCCAAACTGTAAGACTTGGACAGAAATTACTAAGAAATGACATTTTTTGACACATAATTATTCAAAGCATGTGAGCAGTTGTAAATGTGATTAAATCCTCCATGCATAAGCCAAATTACTTCCATGGTAAACTAAAAATCTGTAACTCTATAAATGGACCACTAAGCCTGAAGCCATCAACACATCACCTTTACTTGTATCTCGTTCTCCACTGGTGTTACTGTTTGGGGGTTTTTTTGTTTTAATGAAACTGGTTGTCTGGCAGTGTAAAATAAAAGGTGCATGTCTATCATTATTATAATAACTCTTTCTTACAATTATTTTTTTCCTTGTAGTGCTGTTGGCAGGTCATTTAGGTTGTAAAACTAATACTTTTGCCAGAATATTGCAATTAGAGTGCACACTGTTACCAAATGCTTTCCTCTGAAGCACTTGTATATAGTAGCTGTATGCTTAAGACTTTACATTCATAAGGGAAAGGGAATTCCCCATGGCTGCATTATCTCCTCTTTAGATGTACTGTTATATTTCAGAAACACTAGCCTGAACCAATTTGTATCAAATGCTTTTTTATGGCATAAAAGAACCATTAAAAATGTGGTATAAATCAGAGCTAAACTTAGTTCTGCATGAACCTTATTTGCCTTTGTGTGTTCTTATTATAATGACTTGGGGGGAAGATATACGTCCACAGCAGGAGCTACTCAGCTCACTAATGTAACCTGAATTTCTGTATCAACACATTAATAGTAAGGTCACAAAGTTAATGATGTTTAAAACTGTATTGTAAAATTTGCCTCAGCAACCTCGTAAGAAGTTTCAACTAATGAAGTACCTTTGATTTGTGGTAACACTCACCTTGTTTCTTCAGCACGAAAGTGTTAGGTTCATTATTGTAGCTGAAACACTGCTTTGATTTTTATTTTATTTTTTCCAACTATAATTTTCACACCTATTTAAATGGGCCAAACAGAACTTATACACAGAGAAACAGCATCTCTCCTTCCAAAAGTTTCAGTGTTGTAGGCAGTCCTTAGAGCTTTCACTGGAGCTCTGCACATAGAGCCTCATTTCATGCAAGCACCTTGGCATTGTTAAATATGATAATGTTGTTGCAGTTTGCGCTGTGTAGGAAAGAAAAAATTGGATTTCTAATTATAAAACTCTTGTATTGTTAAGAATTTCCCTTACACTGAACTGGGATATGCACAACAGGGAACATAGCTAGCGTTTCAGAATTTACTGTTAGTACAATGAATTTTAACATCTCTGATAGTCCAAACTGAATAACAAGTACAGAAAAGCCTCGTGAATTATATGTTTAAAGTCACTGTATGAAAAAAAAATTATATACCTAGTCCCTATCCCTTTATTTTGATGTTCTTATCACTATTTCAATTTTCCCCTGGGCTCTAAACGTGATACCACAGTCTTCCCCAGGCAAATAAGGGAGAAGGAAGTTAAAATAAACTCTTTGGCATCCTGAGGTTTTCACTAGGAGGACAATGGGGATGCTCAAGGTTTCTTCCTCATGAATTTTGGTTCTCCTTAAAGCTATTATTACTTCTTCCCATCCCTGCTTGCTACTTTTCCTTTGCTCCCAGGGAAAGGATGAATGCTGCCCCACAGCCTCTCAATATTCCTGGCAGATATTCATCCAGCAGGGATTGCCTGGGGATGTCAGCGCCTTACCTGACAGGACTCACAGAGCTGGAGCTCAGACAGGCCAGGTATTGGGCACTTGGCCACGGGACGTCTGGTAAACCCAGCTCAGCCCTTTTCAAGCCAAGAGCAGCCTAGATCAGACCAATTAAAAGCCTATAACCTCTTATTAAAAACAGTGAAATCATATTTACTGGATTACATACTTTGTTTTGGAGAAGTGGCTAAAGTGTAGGGAGGTCTTGACACTAATACAGTGATACATTATTTTGCGTGTGTGTGTGTGTACGTGTACATATATGTATTTTGGGTGGTATGTAAACAACAAGATGGAAACAGTGGGTTTGAATACTGAATGCATATTCTGTCTTGTACAGAGTTAAGTTGCAACTATTCAATGATGAACGGCCAGGAAACTATCAGGTTTCAGAGCTACAGCTCTCCTACCTTTAAGAAAAGGAAGCCTTTCGCTTATTAAATACTTCCTCCTTATATTCCTCCTGATAGGGTTTAGCCAGTCCTGTTCAAGGCCTGTGAGTTGTATCCTTCTTGCTCTATTTTCACCCTTGTGCTATAAATCATAAATCTCTCAATTTGGAGCAACTCAGACACTGGAAGGTTGTATGGAAAGCTTTCCTTAAAAAAAAAAAAAAAAAAAAGGCTTCCTAGAAAATAACAGTATTTTTAAGGATTTAGGTGAAATCCTATAATTTTTCTCTATTAGAACTTCATTTGAAATCAATGAGTTGTTGGATGAATAAGGATTAAACAGTCTGGAAAGCAAAATTAATAGCTATTTATAAACAGATTTTAATTTTCTCCTTTAGATTTATATCAGCTGCATTCTATCACACTTTACTCATGGATCTGCTAATGTAGGATTGTTCTCATAAAGAGTTATGTCCATAATAAAAAGTGCATTAATATACTGTATATACTCAGTAAAGGACCTTAATTTTTTTTTCTCCTCTTTTTTTCTATTGCTGTACCAATGCCACTTAAACTGTGGCAAAGCTAAGCCCAAGAGTATAATTAAATTCTTCTTGAAGCCTAATTAGTTCAGCTGTGATGTCTTTTTAATTTCTGGTAATAGTTACGAAATATGGTACATATATTTGCAGAAGGAAAGCACTTAGGACATGCCAAAACAGAGACATATAGCTACATACAAATACAACTACTGATAGGGTCTTCTGGGTAGCTCATCGAAATACTTTGGATTTCACAGCAGCAGCGTCTTCAGATAATTATCATCCTTCCTATGCTATCCTTAAATCCTAAAGAAAGTTTCTGTTAGATCAGCTCTCACCAATCAACTCGGGTAGGGTGGTGGTAGCTTCAGAGGCAGAAGAAAATAAGACCATCTCCAGCAATCTCTCTGTATCTCCATTTTATTTTAGGCTACAATCGGTAATTCTTCTGTCTGCAAACAAGAACAGGTCTAGGGCTGCCCTGTAATAATGTAACTGATGGAGTATGTTGCTCACAGGGATTATTTAAACCTTTAAGCTAGGTGGGAAGGGGAAGAGGATAGAATTGAGCTCATTAGAGACAGGCATAGGAGGAGTGTGCTAACGCTGGGGGGCAAATAGACAGCCCAGCTCAAGTGCATCTACACCAATGCACACAGCATGGGCAACAAACAGGAGGAGCTGAAAGCCATTGTGAAACAGGATAGTTATGACATAGTTGCCATCACAGAAATATGGTGAGATGACTCTTATGACTGGAGTGCTGCAATGGATAGCTATAAGCTCTTCAGAAGGGACAGGCAGGGAAAGGTGGTGGGGTGGCTTTGTAGGTTAAGGAGTGTTTTGATTGTATGGAGCTCAATGACTATGAAAGGAAGGCTGAGTGCTTATGGGTAGGGATGAGGGGAGAGGCCAACAAGGCAGATATCCTGTTGGGAGTCTGTTATAGACCACCCAATCAGGATGAAGCGATAGACGAAGCATTCTACAAGCAGCTGACAGAAGTCTCATGATCCCCAGCCCTTGTCCTAGTAGGGGACTTCAACTTACCAGACATCTGCTGGAAATACAACAAGTCAGAGAGAAAACAGTCCAGGTGATTCCTGGAGTGTGTGGAAGACAACTTCCGGACACAACTGTTAAGTGAACCTACCAGGGGAGGTGCCTCACTAGACCCGCTGTTCATGAGCAGAGAAGATCTGATGGGTGATGTGGTGGTTGGAGGCTGTCTTGGGTTTAGTGACCATGAAATGATAGAGTTCTCAGTTCTTGGAGAAGTAAGGAGGAGGGTCAGCAAAATTGCTACCATGGACTTCCAGACTTCAGCCTGTTCAGGGCACTCGTTGAGAGAAGTCCTTGGGAGCCAGTTCTGAAAGACAAAGGGGTCCAGGAAGGCTGGATGCTCTTCAAGAAAGTGTTCTTGGAGGCACAGGAGCAGGCTGTCCCCATGTGCCATAAGACGAACCGTCGGGGAAGATGACTGGCCTGGCTGAACAGGGAGCTTCTGCTGGGTCTCAGAGAAAAAAGGAGAGCTTACCATCTTTGGAAGAGGGGCAGGCGACTCAAGAAGAGCATAAGGGCCTAGTAAGGTTGTGTAGAAAGAACACCAGAAAGACAAAAGAACAGCTAGAACTTAATCCGGCCACAGTCATAAAAGATAATAAAGGTTTTTACAAATATATTAACAACAAAAAGAGAGCCAAGGAGCGACTCCACCCTTTACTGGATGCTGAGGGGAAGATTGTCAGCAAGGATGAGGAGAAGGCTGGGGTACTTAATGCCTTCTTTGCCACAGTCTTCAATAACAAAACCAATTATCCTTAGGGTATTCAACCCCCTGATCTGAAAAACAAGGATGGAGAACAAAATAAACCCCCCATAATCCAGGAGCTTTAGGGACCTGCTACGTTAACTGAATAGTCACAACTCTATGGGGCCGGATGGGATCCACCCAGAGAGGGAGCTGGCAGAGGAGCTTGCCTAGACACTCTCCATCATTTGTCAGTGGTCATGGTCAACAGCGGATGTCCTAGACAACTGGAAGCTTGCCAGTGTGATACCGATCTACAAGAAGGGCCGGAAGGAAGATCCAGGCAACTACAGACCTGTCAGCCTGACCTTGGTGCCAGGAAAGATTACAGAACAATTCATGCTGAGTGCAATCACACAGCAAGTGAAAGACAACCAGGAAATCAGGCCCAACCAACATGGGTTCTTGAAAGGCAGGTCCTGCTTGACCAACCTGATCTCCTTTTATGACCAGGTGACCCACCTAGTGTATGAAGGAAAGGCTGTGGGTGTTGTCTATTCGGACTTCAGTAGGGCCTTTGACACAGTCTCCCACACTATTCTGCTAGAGAAGATGTCAGTGTGTGGCACTGACAGATGTACTCTTCACTGGGTTAAAAACTGGCTGGATGGCTGAGCCCAGAGAGTTGTGGTGAACATTGTTAAACCCAGTTAGCAGCAGGTCTCAAGCAGTATTCCTCAGGAATCAGTTTTGGGGCCAGTCTTGTTTAATATCTTTATTGATGATCTGGATGAGGGGATTGAGTGCACCCTCAGTAAGTTTGCAAACAGTTGAGTGTTGATCTGCTTGAGGGTAGGAAGGCTCTNGGTCCCCAGCTCTGCAACTTGTTAAAATTAAGAAAAAGAATGAGGATTCAAAATACTCTGGAGAACATAGCCACCCTCCTAAGCTGTATTACATTGCAGGCTGTACTCTGTGTTATGTTCTGGTACACGTAAGGGAAATGAAGAGTTACTATGTACTGGCAGAAAAGGATCTGGGGGTCCTGATGGACAGTCGGCTGAACATGAGCCAACAGTGTGCCCAGGCAGCCAAGAAGGTCAATGGCATCTTGGCCTGTATCAAGAATAGTGTGGCCAGCAGGACTACGGAATTCATCATCCCCCTGTACTCAGCTCT
>VZSF01007966.1:739930-811901 GCA_013398295.1 Chionis minor | reverse complement strand
GGCGGGGCCGCGCATGCGCAGAGCAACGCCGGCCTGTCCCGCGCCGCCTCTCTGTGTGGAGAACAGCGGTATGCGGGTGGTACATTGAGTATGTTTAATTTAAAAATGGGGAGGTAGAGCCATACAGCCTTTTGTATATTTTTTTCCCTCTTTTGCTTTTTGGGAAGATGTTGTTGCTTTGCAGCCCAGGTGGCTAATTAGAGAAACCACCAGCGTTTTAAGCAATAAAGCAGTCAAAGAGGGAGTACGCCTGGTGTGAAGACTTTGCCAGGTTGTATTATTGGTAAAAATGAAGCAAAGCTTAGGAAAAAAGAAACGGGAAACAGAAAAAATAGGTAGTTGGAAGAAGGAAAAGACTCATTCACCAAGTGCGGCCTGCTGGTAGTGCGAGGAAGTCAATAACGGCAGGTGTGAAACATGTAAATGCTGAGGGGAAAATGATAATTGTTTCAGGTTTAATAGTGCTACAGGGTAAGAATTCAGCTTTGATAGATCTTTCATGTAGCTTTAAAAATCACATAAAAACCACCCTGATGTGGAGATTTGCTGGGCTTTAGGAAGCATAATCCAAATTTATAAAATAGCCAAGTTATGTGTCTTTTCAAAAATGTGCGTAAAGGAAAAACAGGGAAAAAATTTACTCATTTGATTCCTTTAGGCTGGCTTCAAAACATGTAAGACTTTTTTGTGTCATACGAGTAGAACAGAAGCTGTCTCTTACATGAGGAAACCTTGACATCAAGTGGCCTTCAAACTGGGAATCTCAAAGTATGTTTTGTTGGACTGGTTGAAATAATACCAATTTATTTGGTGTTAACTCTTTGCCAGAACTTTAACTCCGGTATGTAGGTGAGTTCATTCCTTTTAAGTTGTTTTGAGCAGTCATTTAAATCTAAAGATAGGTTTAGTTGCACCTGGCTGCTTTCACTTTACTGGGCAATCGCCAATGTTTGTATACAGAGAACTGTACAAGGGAGTTAATCAGATAAGTAACCTTTTTTAAAATACACTCATTTATCTTTAGGTTAAATTCATGTCATCTGATTTGCTCTGCAGATTGCATAAATGTTAATGCTGACGCAGGGGAATGCACAGGAAAGAGCAGGATCATCTTCATTTGCAGTACTATTTTAGAAGCGTGACTGTCTAACAGTAATGTAAAGCTCCCTAATTTTCAAATACTTTTAAAACCTATTTCAGTATGAAGAAGTACTTCGTCACCCTTAAATAATTATTATCTTTTGCCCCAGATTGAAGGGCCTTTTCCTCTCCAAACAGATTAACCAAACAAAAGTGTGTGCCTGCTAAAACTCCTTAGGGTTCTGAACAAGCAGAACCAGCACATTGTAAAAACAGTATTAAATCAGCTATGGTGCATTTCTGACTGACGCTTCTGTTTAAATGGCATCATTTGAATTGCTACAAGCATGTTAATCAGCTGTTATCTTCTAAATTCGTGTGTAAGCTTTCCTAATGAAATGGATGCAGTGACTTGTGCATGAAGTTAACTTACAGAACTCTGCCGGATTATGTGTTTTTATGGGGAGATGAATTTTTAAGTGATTCCTATATAATGGAAAGAAAATGAACTTAATTATTTTCAAAGCCCAGCAATATTACTAGAAGTCCATTATTTTTAAAGAAAATGAGTTTACATTACTGCTTGGTTTGAAGTTCCAAAAATTACCCTCAGTTGTAGAGTACAGAAATCACTGAAACCCTTTTGTTTCTTGCAGAGTAACCTTTGAAGTGGACATATATAATTTGTATGATGGTGATTTTGTCTTAAATAATTCTCCAGGTTATTCAGGTGTTGTTCACAGTATTTTTCCATGTCTGTCTGTCTATTGCCTGTTCACATTGGATGGGGATTATAGACTGTACTAGCAGTGTTGTACATATAATCTGTATTCTCTTGATAAATTATTCTTAATGGAATTTTGTGCCTTCGTGTGGATTTTTTTTAATTGCTTTATTTCCCTGCTGTGCCTTTAAGGTCAGCTGTATCTTAAATCCAGGATTCTGTATCACATAATAGCGGTTGTAAAAGAACCTCTTTAATATACTTCTGGAAATCAACCGAATGTCTCATTCCCAGGGCGGAAGTCAGTATGTCTTTATTTTCTGATTGTACTGTTTAAGTACGATTGGGTACTCCTGCAGGTTTCCTGCTATTAAGTTTGTCTGCAAGAGAATATTTGAAGGCTGAAATGCTTTCATGACTCTTACTACTATTATATTCTCTTGCAAGCCCCGTTGTTGTTGAGATAACCTCTCTGTAAGAACTAAATGGACATGAGGTTAATCCCATGGAGGTGTGTGTTTTTATTGGAGTCGTGCTGAAATTCGCAATGACAGGACGAAAAACAAATTGCTTATGTCCAGGACTTGCCTACAGTTCTGGAGAACTGGGAGACCAAGGTGGGGAATGACTTAAGTCTTGTGCGGTGTATGAGAGAGGATCTCTGAGACCATGTAAGTGCTGGCTGAAGTGTGCAATACCAGTGACCAATATGTGACTTAATTCCAACCGTAAGTTGGAGTAATGCAGCATCCTGGCTCCTCCCTCATGGTTAGCTTTTTGCAAAGCCAAGTTCGAGATACCTATGATGATATTTAAAGGCTATCAGACCAAATTCCCATTGCATTCTCCCTATTTCCCAAGGATGTGTCTCTTTTTTTATTATTCTGATTCAAATAATGCACATTTTCATAGGTTTAGTATCAGGTCTTCGATATGAGGAAATCCCAAAGGGCCGTTGGCACTGCAGCACTGTACTTTTATGTCAGGGTGTTGTGTCAGAGTCTGCGCAGGCATAGCTTTCCAAACAACCTGTACTAAGCGATTTACTCACAGTGGTCTGTATTCCCTCCCTGCATAGGAAAGCAGCCCGCTAAATTCCAAGCAACCGCTCCGAATCCAATCCTGCTTCTGCTGGAGCTGCTGCAGTTTCTGAAGGGTTCAGCCAGCCCAAGCAGTGATTACAGCCTACAGTGCTGCTATGTGGGCATCCCACACTAACAGAAAGACAGACATTTATATCGCCGTAAAGAAGTTAAAGTGAGGGAATCTGAGATGTCTTTTATTTTCCCTATTTGCTTGCCCCAACCTAGGAGTGACAGGTTGATCCTTATTTGTCTGCACAAGCCTTGCTGTTAAGGCCGACCTCTTAAAAAGTACACAAGCTTTTCCCAAAGTTTCAGTGAACTCTGCGCAGCGACAAAAATGTTACTGCTTGTGGTTTGAGAACTCGGCGCCAGCTTGTTTTCCTTCTCCATCCCTGTTTTCACCTTGCAACAATACTGTATGTTTAAGTAAACTTCCATTTCCAAGGTGTTCCAGGATTGATAAAAATTTCTTGAATTCAGGGCGCAGCGAATGAATGGGATCCTTCAAAACCAGATGGGCATAAAGCATTTATAAATTATTGTATTGCTGGGAAAAGCAAGGTCCGTGATAAAGCTGCCTGGCAGAAAAGGATCTGGGGGTCCTGGTGGACACTCGGCTGAACACGAGCCAGCGTGTGCCCAGGTGGCCAAGAAGGCCAATGGCATCTTGGCCTGTATCAAGAATGGTGTGACCAGCAGGAGCAGGGAAGGGATTGTGCCCCTGTACTCAGCACTGGTGAGGCCGCAGTTCGAGTGCTGTGTTCAGTTTTGGGCACCGCAGGATCGGAGAGACATTGAGGTGCTGGAGCGTGTCCAGAGAAGGGCAACGGAGCTGGGGAGGGGTCTGGAGAACAAGTCTTATGAGGAGCGGCTGAGGGAGTTGGGATTGTTTAGCCTGGAGAAGAGAAGGTTGAGGGGAGACCTTCTCACTCTCTACAACTCCCTGAAAGGGGGTTATAGCCAGGTGGGGTCAATCTCTTCTCCCAAGTAAGAAGTGACAGGACAAGAGGAAATGGCCTCAAGTTGTGCCAGGGGAGGTTTAGGTTGAATATTAGGAAAAACTTCTTTATGGAAAGGGTTCTCAAGCATTGGAACAGGCTGCCCAGGGAGGTGGTGGAATCGCCGTCCCTGGAGGTATTTAAAAGATGGGTAGACGTGGTGCCGAGGGACATGGTTTAGGGGTGGTTTTGGCATAGGTTTATGGTTGGACTTGATGATCTTGAAGGTCTCTTCCAACCCAAGTGATTCTATGATTGACCATTAGGAAATTATGATTGTTTGCTGTTTATCCTGTTGTCTGTGGAGCTGCCTTTGTTATCCAGCCTCCGTAGAGTGATTGAACACATCCTTTGCGGTTGATACGTTCACTTGCTTCCCCAGCATTTACAGCACATCTAAGCGGGTAAAAATATTTAGTCAAAATCAGCAGCGCCTCATTCACCGATGAGTTGATTTGAACATAAAGGCAATACGCAGCCTGTTGATGGGTTAAAAGTGCAACCTGAGGGAGAACATGCAACCTCCCCTAAAATACAGCACAAATCAGGTCCTGTCGGGGCTGAACTCGGCTAAATGCTAACCCGGGGTATATTCATTGAATTGCAAAATCATGCTGGAGTTGTCGGTGGTTTGTAATACGCGTATGTGACCGTAGATAAGGACACAAATTGCACAGTGGAGCGGTAACTTCAATACTTTGCCTTATTCCTGTGCTTTCTATACTGAGAAGCGCCTTTACTTTCTTCCCAGTAAGTTTATACGTTCTTCACCAATACAGCACGCTACAAAGAAGATGGAGGTTTGCATCTGCCTCCCCAGATTGCAGCGGATACTGACTTTAATTCGCTCTCTGATATGCTGCAGAATGACACAATGAAGGGGTATTTTTAATTATCCGAGGTTATCTAGTGCAGTTTTTTGTCTCAGTGTAGTAGCGTGTTCAGATAGGTGCTTACCTCGACATATAGTGGCATTTTGATGGATTTAAGCCTGAATTTAGGTATTTACAGCACTGAAGCTTTAAAATTTGTAAAATAAATACGTATGTTGAATATAATATGTATTACTTGTAATAGGGGGGGAAAAAGATCTGTATGAACTGGCAACACAAAGCTCTCTTCAGTGAAAGCAGTTGAAATATCTTTGTGTACAAATACTCCTGGGTGACAATCCCTGTGTCTGACAGGGCTGTATATAAAAGGCTCTGGCAAGCTGCCAGCGCCTAAACCTTGCTGAGGCTTCTGCTCTTATCTTAACCAGCAGAAAAAATGGGACAGAAAAGCGTTTGAGGAGGAAGAGAGAGTTTAGGAGTGGTCTGAAGGCGGTAGAATGAAATTAAAATAGAGATGCTTATGTCAGGAAAAAGTATTGAGTCACTGAATAACGTCTTAAGAGAAGTGGAAACTCCATTGGTTTGGCCATCTAAATCAGAAACAAAAAAAGACCAAGAAATAATTTAACTTCTGTTGGAATCTATGCTATTTCTTTCTTATGCAAGACAGGGAAGATACTTTAAACCATCTTTAAGCTCCCTAAAAATTTAAGTTACCTACAATGTTGCATTCATCTTAGTATAAAAGCGCAGTGGGTTTCTTACTTCTTTTCTCAATTGCTGGCAGACGGATACAAATAATTTTTTTCCCCTCGATTTTTTCCAATTTTACTTTTGAAATTACCAACGTAAGACTCTTGGAAACTGAAAATTCACCGTTTATGGCAGAAATGAAGCAGCTGCAGTAGCTATGCATGGTTCTCATCTAGTACCAAGCCGACGCACCTCTCTCCTCCCTGGGAAAGGCTGCTCTGAAGGAGGATTATTTTGGAGTCTGTATCAATCAGGTTGTCACCATGCGAGTGGTGATGCAGTTAATAATCCAGCGAGAACCGCAGCAAGGCTGCTGTGCTCGTTCCCTACGAGTGCCCGAAGAGCTGAGAAGCGCCGTTTCGTTGCCGGTGACCTGGGCTGCATACAAATCACCTTCTCCAGGAGAAAATCATCACTCCTCCCTTGGGCCGTGGTGCTTCCAAGCTCGTCGTCTTCCCCCTTCCGTTGTCTTAGGGGATAGAAGGAGGTGTGGTGAGACACAGATTATTCTGTAAGCGTCCAGAAAGTTTAATCAATTAGACCAGTGTTTGTACTTGATGAGAATCGTATTATTTAAGCTGATGGGGGATCTGAGGATGTCAGGTCATAGAGAACATGATGGAAAGCAGGAGTGCTTGATGGTTCCCTGAATTTTTTTCCCTTAGTGGAAGGAGGAATAAATTTTGCTGAAATGCATACAATCCAGCAAATTCTTAAAAAGAATACCCAGCAGTATGCTGTTATAAACAATAATGCCTGGCTTTTGTATGTCACAGTCCACCATTTGTTTTTAAAATGCTTTATAAAAGTGGGAAACAGAGGTGCAGGAGAGGTGATACAACTTGTGCAGGGTTGCTCACTAGGTCACCACCAGATGAAGAATCCTGCTGGTCCCGATGAGTCCCAGTTTCTTTATCTCTGCTGCCTGGACCAGGAAAGCTAACGGTGAGCTTGTGTTAACACGTTCAGAGCTAAGGTACCAGCCTAATATCATCAAGCTACAAAAATTCAGTGATTTACTGCCTGAAGCTGTTTTAATGACTTCTTAGCTTGCCTTGACAGACGAATAAAATGGATTATTAGAAACTACTTTCACCCTGTGTTTTTTTTACGCTGCCGAGCCTTGGCTCCTTAGAAAACCACGAAGCGTTGTTGCTGTCGACAAGTTTGTCTCTTGTTTTGCTTTGTGAACAGTCAGAACGTGCTCTGTAATTTTGGGCGTCTTTAACTGATGACTCACTCGGAGGCTGAGGATGCAGGCAGTGAGAACTAAGAAAGCAATTAACATCTGGAAGGCACCTAAGGCTAGAAAAAACGCTGGCATTTTCACCTCCTGCATTTTCTTCCTTGACCCACTATGAATTCAATTCTTTTGTATGAATTTACTGAGAAAAGTTCACCTGTGGGACATTTAGCCATTTTCCTGTATTAATGAAGTAAGCCTAAGCCATATTGTCTTTTATTTTCATTTTTTTAGTGTATAACTGGAACACCCTTGACATTTTCTTCATCAGACATAAAGAATGCTGTCAAGTCTCCGTCTCCTTCGGGTGACCTCCCTGGATTAGGCTAGAAGATCCAAGCTGGCTCCGTGCAGTCATTCTGAGTCCAGATAACGTTAATTTAGTCTGCTGGAAAGATCCGTGCCACTCCTGGGAGCAGTTAGGGCTTCTTAACTCAAGAAGACCCTCCTGACCAAAGCCTGCTGGGCTTGGTTCATCTGCTGGGACTCACCTCTGCTCCTCTGCATGGATAACCTTGGTGGATCCATCCCAGTTGATCAGCCCCTACAGAGCTCTGGCCTTGGTTCAGGTTACTTATGCTTTTCAGGACTCGCTATTTATGTGTTTTGGGTTGGGTTTTTTCCCGGCTTTGTTCATGGTATCTCAGTCCTCCCATTTTTATGGGTAATAGAGAATTGATTGTAGGTTAATCTGAAGTAAATGGCAACGGTGCTGCCATAACTACAAGCAGAATTTGGCCTTAGGACTGTCTGGACCTCTCTTGCCTATTTCCAAGTGTGGGTCTTCATCCTTAATAAAAATAAGAAGCGTTCTTGGAAACCATCTTACGACATCTGTAGAAATGCAGCAATCACAGCTTCAGACACTTCATACATAACTGGCCTTTTTTTTACATCTCTCTTCTCTTCTGTGTGCCGAAGGAAATGAAGCGTATACCATTTTCTTGAGTACATACATATGTACGTACGGGAGTGTCAATGTGTGTCTGTCCACCTTGTCTGTGCTAACTTCTCATCCCATTGGCCAGTTTCATCCACAGTTGAAAAGAAATTTAAGATCTAAAAAAAATACCAACTTGAACTAATTAAGTTTAATGATTATAGCTGCTGAGCAGAGCTGAGAAACGGATTTGTGCGCTCTCTGATCTGCGTTGTTTGCTGAGATTTCACTGCAGAGTGTGTAGAGAACAGGGTGCCTTAAACACACAAGCTCAAAGAAAACATTCAGCTAAAATCTACCGCTTAGTAGATAAATTTTCTTCAAAAAACAGGTTTTGGGATTTTCTTGCTCACAGAATGATTTATTCCACAAATATAAGGGCCAGCTGTTAAACACCTTGGATGCAATGAAAGCAATACACTGCTAGATCATCGCAGTTAAAACTGACAAACCTCAAAAAGGTTATTTTATTCTGGTAAGCTGTGAGCCCTCCTGCTTGTCCCTATTGACTAGAGTTAATGTTAAAAGACACATTTCCAGATGAATTTGCAGTGGTGTCTCTGACCTGTGAAGGAAAACTTCAGCTTCTGGCACTAAGCTGCTCTGCCTCTTCCTTGGTTTTGTGCTGAGGACGTTTATTTTTATTAGGTAATATTATGCAGGGATGCTGCTGCTTGCCTTCATCTGGTTCTTGTTTAAGAAGGCATTAAAAAAAGAAGGAAAAGTGTTCCAGCTCTCCTGTACTGTTCAGCATAATTGTTTTCAAGTACTTGGGATTTATACCACTGTGAAGAACAATAGGAAATTGCAAGTGAGAAAATGTTCATCAGTGATCACAGGGAAGAAACATTTTTATCTGTAGTTAGGTGGAAAGAACAGCGCTTGCAAATCTGGAAATAGGTGTTGCGATTCAACACGCACCACCCACCCGCCTTGTCTTCACCTCAGCAAACGTCCAGCTGTTTCTGGCACTGTGAAAGCAAACTATAAAATAAGATTTTCTGGGAGAGAGCAGCATAAGGAGGAGCCCTGCCCTCCTCTTCATCAAACTGTCCGTCCCCTGGGCGCCTGTTTGCAAAATCGGGAAGCGTGCAAGATCAAGCGTGGAAAACAAGTGCCTGCAGCAAAAATGAAGCCCTGTGAGATGCAGCACAGACAGCAAAAGCTCATCCCGAAGGGGCTTTGGTAGAATTTTCTAGCGATTGCCTTACAGTTTTATGGATCACATTTATTTTTTGTTTCTCACCACAACAGACACCCGCAAACAGGCAGATGCATTGTTTTCAAGTTTCAACTGCATCCCAGGATATTTTCTTTTTTATTTCTAATCTGATAGAATCATAGAATCCCCTAGGTTGGAAGGGACCTTTGAGATGATATATCAAGTCCAGCCATCAACGCAACACTCCCCAACCCACCTACCTAACGTCCTAACTCATGTCCCTCAGCACCACGTCTGCCCAGCTTTTAAATACCTCCAGGGATGGCGACTCCACAACTGCCCTGGGCAGCTTCTTCCAACGCTTGACAACCCTTTGTATGAAGACATTTTTCCCAATATCCAATCTAAACCTCCCCTGGCATAACTTGAGGCCGTTTCCTCTTGTTCTATCGTGTGTTCCTTGGGAGAAGAGACTGACCCCCCCNTTATTTCTAATCTGATAGAATCATAGAATCCCCTAGGTTGGAAGGGACCTTTGAGATGATATATCAAGTCCAGCCATCAACGCAACACTCCCCAACCCACCTACCTAACGTCCTAACTCATGTCCCTCAGCACCACGTCTGCCCAGCTTTTAAATACCTCCAGGGATGGCGACTCCACAACTGCCCTGGGCAGCTTCTTCCAACGCTTGACAACCCTTTGTATGAAGACATTTTTCCCAATATCCAATCTAAACCTCCCCTGGCATAACTTGAGGCCGTTTCCTCTTGTTCTATCGTGTGTTCCTTGGGAGAAGAGACTGACCCCCCCCTGGCTACACGCTCCTCTCAGGCAGTTGTAGAGAGCAAGGCCTCCCCTCAACCTCCTTTTTTCTAGGCGGAACAACCCCAGTTCCCTCACCCGCTCCTTGGGAGACTTGTGCTCCAGACCCCTCACCAGGTCCCTTGCTCTTCTCTGGACACGCTCCAGCCCCTCAAATGTATTTCTTGGAGCGAGGGGCAAAGAACTGGGACACAGTATTCATAGAATCATAGAATCACCCAGGTTGGAAAGGACCTTTAAGATCATCGAGTCCAACCATCAACCCAACACTGCCCAACCTACACCTAACTCATGTCCCTCAGCACCATGTCTGCCTGGCTGGGAAACACATCCAGGGATGGCGACTCCATCACTGCCCTAGGCAGCCTCTTCCAATGCTTGACAACCCTTTCCATGAAGAAATTGTTCCAAATATCCAATCTAAACCTCCCCTGGGGCAACTTGAGGCCGTTTCCTGTTGTCCCATCGCCCATTCCTTGGGAGAAGAGACCAACCCCCCGTGGCTACACCCTCCTCTCAGGCCGTTGTAGAGAGCGAGAAGGTCTCCCCTCAGCCTCCTCTTCTGCAGGCTGAACAACCCCAGGTCCCTCAGCCGCTCCTGCGCTGTATCTGCAGCTGGGAGAAAATTAATGCTATTGTGGCCTAAAGGCATCAACAAATCCAGCTCCTCCCGCTAAGCCAAACAAATGGTGTAAATCGCACCGTGCCATAACCCACAGTAATTTATTCCAATTAAACCTTACTTACGCTAAACAGCTCATAACCCCCCACAGCGGCGAGCGAAACCCCCTCCCCGAAGCGGCGCGGGTTTTGCCACCTCATCCTTCGCGCCGCCCTGTCCCGGCAGTGTCACCCCGTGCCCGCTCTGAGGTCAGAAAGCTAGAAGCGGCCAAATGACGTCGGGACTAACGTCAACCCCGCCGGATTCCGTCGCAGAAGCAGCCTTAATGCCTGAAGTTCAGGGGCTGAGGCGTTTCCAGGCGGACAAGGCGCTTTGCGGGGGTGTTTTGTCCCCTNCTGCCTCCGGCCGCCCTTCTTAGAGATCCTCCCTCCCTCCATCCCGGCTCTGGAAGGTGCGACGGCGCCGGGGCTTTTGTTCCCGGTACCTCCCCCTTCTTCCCCTCTCCTGCTTTGCCGTTCCCTGCCCGGGGAGGGNCCCGTCCCCATGGCAGGCCGCGCCGCCGCCGCGCCTTTCCCCCCCCCCGCCGGAGGACTACATTTCCCAGCAGCGCCCTGCGCCGCCGCGCATGCGCACGATGCCATCTTGACACCCCCCGCCTCTGGAATCTCCCCGCTCACTGCGGCGGCGGGAGGACTACAGCTCCCGGCATGCACCGCGGCGCGCCGCGCATGCGTGGTGCGCCCCGCCGCCATCTTGGCCCGGGGANGGGCGGCGCGGCGGCCGCGGGCTGGCACAAGCCGTCTCCCCCCGTTCGCCTCCCGCTCCTTCTTTTATTTATTTTATTTCATTATTATTTTTTTCCCCCCCACCTTTATTATCCTCGTTGCAAGCGGGAGATGCGCCCTCCTCTGTCCCCGCCACCCCCGGAATCTCGCCGAGATGCGGTGGGGCGAGGGGGGTGTTCCCTTGTTTTGGGGTTTTGTGGGGTTTTTTTGTGGGGTTTTTTTGTGGGGTTTTTTTTTTTTGAGGGGGGTGGGGGCTGATGAAGGCAAATTTTCACGGTGTTTTTGTCATTCTGTCATATAATAGGCTAGCGCTAAATGCATTCCCTGGGGGGATCGAAGGTGGGGGGGGGGACGTGCGGTTAGCTGGAAGAGTTCTTATAATAGGTGCTCTGTGCATAAAGAGAGGGAGGAGACTCGAACATCAATTCGGAAAGCGATACAGCGTGGAAAGAAAAAAAAAAAAAAAGGCTTGAGAAGGAGATGGGAAACTCGGTTTAAAAAAGCTTGGGTGATGGGTCTGAGCAAGAGAGTATAGGAAGTCCGTGCCCTTGTGAAGCCGCTGAATTCCTGCATGGCAAAGCGTGCCATTACAAAGGTTGGCGCAGGGATGGGAGCAAACGTGTCGGTGGATTTGTGAGCAGGCCGAGGAGAGTTTACGTTAATCGGCTTGGGAAATCAATAAATGATGGACTTGCACTTAACTGCGTTTATATTCCTTTTTCAGCAAGGCTGAGCTCTGTGGGAGTGCAAACGTGAGGGAAAGATGCCTGTGGTGTGGCCAACTCTTCTGGATCTCAGCAGAGATGAATGCAAGAGGATCCTTCGCAAACTGGGTACAGTAAGATACAATTTGTGGGTCTGTATGTTTGCCCTTTTAAGATCTGCCTGGCTGCCGCTTCCATGAAATACTTTAATATGTCTACAGGCAACTTACAAGTCGTTTCCTGCATTTTGCATGTGTCATTGGTTTGACAGCCGTGGCTTAAAATGACGTTTGGCAGATGCTCTCTGCCTGAGCAAAATGAATAGAGCAAAATTGGTTTGGTTTGGTAGAATTTCTCATGGCAGTCCTGGTCCACCTCTGTCTCCATGTTGCAGTGTTGCACTGCTGTTTTTGCAACTGTTAACATGCAACAAGATACTCTGTAATGTGCAACAAGATGCTCTGTGCCAGGAGGGTCTTTGTTTTTCAGGTGTGTGTTAGGCACCTTTTCCTACCAAAAAAAATCATAGAACCCTGGTTTAACTGGTGTGGTTGGACTGAGTTTAAGTAGTAAAGGTGCTATTGTAAAGACCTGAAACAAAAGGAGAAAAAGGTAGTTTGTGATTTACAGTTACACGTAGTGATTGGGAAGTGTGAAAACAATCACACGTACTGATTGGGAAGTGTGAGAACAATCTTCACGCTTAAACAATGCAAAAAGCTCCTGTTGTTATGAGTTAAAAGGTAGCTTAATAGCCGAGTGCCCTGCCTAATAGATACATATATTGGGAGATTATTTTTTTTTTATGCTCTATCCTTTTAAATACATGTGTACAAGGAGACGGGCTTTTCTATTTTGGAAGGTAATAAAAATAACTTGTTCTTTCCTTGCATCTACTTTTGGCGACAACAGGAGAGAGAATCCTTTGTTGGACCGTTTTTCTGATCTTGCACCGTTGTTTTCAAGTTCCTGGAGCTGAGTTGCTTTTTATTTAGTTAAGGATTTTTTTGCAGTTAAACGATGTGTAGTATTACTGGGGAAAAAAATCTTTTCAGACTTGCTTCGGAGGAGCATAATCTAGGAGATGATGTCAGGAGGAAAGTTGAGACTGCCTCTAACTTCCTGTGACAGTCAAGTCACAGCTTTTCTTGTTCTCGTTTTACTTGAATGTTGAAAGATGATGTGCTGCGCTTCTTAACTGTGCCAAGGTTTTCATACATTATGAAGCCATCCACTTGATTTTCTGAGAGCTGTGAATTTATTTTCCCTTGCTTTGCCCTTTTTGTTTCATTTCTCGGGAATCTGGGATTTACGTTCTGTTGAAACAGCCGGTGACACAGGTGGTGCACACGACATTGCAACTAAACTGCACATCCATTAAGGTGACGGCCCTAGATCTTAAGCGAGGCTCAAGAAGTATGAAAATGAGGAGGAAGTGTGGGATGCCAAAAGATTTAGACCGGATTTGTGCTACTAAATTTTGTGAACGTAGCTCTGCTGGCTAGGAGGGTGGAAAAAAACCCTTCCACCCGAGCTGCCGGTGGTGCGCTGGCAGAACCTTCCTGGTGCAAGCTGAGCCAAACAGAGCTGCAGCTACACCTCCTTCAATGACATAACCTAGGCTGACAGGAAAAAAAAAAAATTTAAAAAAAAAAAATTTTTTTTTTTTTTTTTTTTGTGCTGGCATGAGCTGTGTCCCCACAAGGGGGCCCTGCCAGCGTTAACAGAGGATCAGAGACTGTAGCAGCCCTGTCTCTCCCAGGGTAGAGAAACTTTCAGTTTAAATAAACGCACCGCAAGATTGGAAGGTGAAGGAAGGTGGGAGCGAGGAGCTGTTGAACGGCCATATCCATCAATGTTCCTCTGCTTGGTAGTCCCACTTCACCAGCTTTCTTCCCAACATCTTATTTGTTTGACTGTTGGGCGGTAGCGGGGTAATCCCTCGTGAGTGAAGTGCAACAGTGTAGGTGAGGCTAAAATGCATCCTGTGGGCAGGACCTAGCGTTGTCCTGCGGCGTTTGTGGGTTTTAACTGACTAAGGGGATGACGGTAGCAGCTTACACTTGAAATCATTATATTTATTGGTGAAACCTGTTTTGGTTCTTTGATGTGTTTTGCGTTAGAGGGAGCTGGTTAGCGATCGCTACGTAGACATAAGGGTGAGGAAGCTAGGTGTAACTGTTCTGTAATCTTCACTCTTTTCCAAAAGGCCAGATTGTGCATTTTTAAAGCCCTAGTGTAGAGGAGCTCGATTAAAAATGCAGAAAGAAAAAAAAAAAAAAAAAAAAAAAGAAAATCTGTCCTTGCTAAATAATTATATGGTTGTGTCTGAGAATTACTTTGTGTTGTTCACAGAGGAAAATAATTAGTATCTTAAATATTGTAACATGGTTGTCTAAATAAATGTTGATATTAGTAATAACCATTGCATTAATTAGCAAGTGTTTTATAACTGAAGCTGTAGGTGCTTCTGTAGGTCACTCAGCATCCCTGTGCAGGCTGCATAGTTAACCAAAGCGACTCTGCTTTGTGTTTTGTCTGCTTAACCGGGACAGGAGAGCAGGACTTCTTTTCAGCACAATTCCTTGATTTGATTTGTAAATTAGCTCTTTGGAATCCTAAACTGAAAGCTTTTCAGAAAGGCATCAGTCTTTCTTTTGCAGCAAACTTCAGAGGTGTTAGGTTTTGGCCTGCCCCTTTTATTCTTGCTTTTGGTTAACTGGGATCTGTTGTGGCGTTGGTTTGGCTTGGCTGCTGAAATGGGGGCTGCCCAATGAAAGGCACCTATGAAAGAATTTGTATTTCTGGTTTAAAGCAGGAGTTTCAGTAACGTTACCTTGAACTGCGCTAAGCTTAGAACAGCAAGTCATTCTCTGGCAAATTAGCAGACTCCATTATTTGCGGTAGACATATTTTAACCATGCTTAGTAGGACAAAATTCAGTAGCCTTTAACTATTTGGTTTTTCAAAACATCACTGGTGTGACATTTACGTAGGTCACCTGTAATTACAAATTTACTTTAAATCAGAGTTGGTTTTTTGTGAGTTAATCTTCGTGATGGCTCTACATTTAATAATAGCTGGATTATTTCTTTTGTGTTGAGCAGGTTTAATTCAGTGGGTTTCATTCTTTTCATATTCAAGCAGTTGTGTGTATCAAGTAAATGGGCATAAAAGATTATGATCATTGTGTTTAATAAAGTAGGTTCTCCATGCTAATTAAGCAACAGCATTATAAAAAAAAAATCAGTTGCTCTTTTAGTAGTGTATTTCTTTTTCAAGCCAAGCTTTTCCATGGAACTTTTAATAATTATAAATGTTAAAGAAGTTCTTCTCCTGCTTCTAGAGAATTCTGAGCTACTCTCCAAATTTGGGGACTGTTTCTTCAAGCTTTCTGGCTGAACTGTCAGCTCAGACAGAGCTTGAAATATTCGGTTGGGTTTATAAACTAGATAATCCTCTGTGATGATACAATTGTTTAATAGAAAAGCTGTGCGCTGCAGAGTAATTGACTGAGAGAGTTCTAAATCATCAATCTCCTTTGAAAAGCACTAAATAATTGAAAGACATGTTCCTCTTAATGCTTTTGAAAATTAATAGAATACTGTCAGTAATACTGAAAATAACATACTTTTTTTTTTCCTTTGCTGTGAGTGTTAAATAGAAATATTTGCTCTAATTCTTCAGAACTGGAGGCATATGCAGGTGTCATCAGTGCCTTACGGGCACAGGGAGACCTTACGAAAGAGAAGAAGGATCTTCTTGGAGAACTCTCTAAAGTGCTTAGGTAACCCTGACCTTTTCAAAATAAGAACCGATGACCTGTTTCCTTTTAAGATATTGCGTGCTTTTTCTATGACTTGTAGCACAAAACAGATCTTAATTTAGAGAAGTAATTCTCCATCTCCTGGAGGTTTAATGCCTGTTCTGCTTTGAGTTTCTAACAAGGAAAACAATTGAGCTTTTGTGGTTGAAGCTTTGCTGTTTTGTTGGTGTTTTGTGAGATACTGTTAAAAGGACTGCAGCTGGCTCCTGAGCTTGGAGTTCCATCAAGGTAGAACTTCCAAGGTCTTTAGATCCAAGTTACATCAAGAAAGAGCACTGCAAGTCCTGTGGAAATTTTTCTACCGTATGCTTTAAATGTATTGCTCTCATTGGGAGGTTGGATTCTAGCTGTTTTGCAGGGGTAATGAACAGTAATGTTCTTTTTATTCTTCAGTAATATTTTTGAACAACACTACATTAATTTTTTTTCTCGCTGTGATAGCGAAAGTTAAGTGACAGTCTCTTAAATGTAAATGCCCGTTCCCTGTCGTCTCTTGAGTAGATTATTCACAAGTTTAATTTTAGGTAGAAGTTTTAGATAAATGTTCATGTCTCCCTCTGACTAAAATGTATTGCTGGTTTTTTTAATAGTATTTCAACGGAGCGACATCGTGCTGAAGTTCGGAGAGCAGTAAATGATGAACGACTAACGACTATTGCACACAAGTAAGTTACAGGTCATTTTCTACGTGATTTCCAAAAGTACCCTTTTCGGAAAATCCATTATGCTTTCACTGAACGATAGAACTTTGAAGATTGATAGCAGTTTAAAGAACAGTAGTTAAAACAGCGTGTAGGAATTACTGTATGAAATTTACTGCAGGGAACTAGAAACACTTATTTAGTACTGCTGCATTTTGGGTCTGAAGGCACCACATTCACTGTACAAGTCCTATGTAAGAGACAGTCCTTTGTCGTGAGGAGCCTTCTGTAAGACCAGAAGAATCAGAGTGGAGAAAATGGAGAAATCCGTAAGCAGAGCGAATGTGTTTGCTTTATTATTTTTTGTTTTGCCGTTAATTTTATTTAAATCAATACAGCCATTTGGAAAGGCTTCATTAAGAGGGACGTAGCTACGTAGAAAGACAAAGGGAGGGAAAGAGGTGGCAGAGATTAGTGGAAAACAGTGGATCAGCACAGAGGGGGGGGGAAAAAATGGTCAGAGTGAAAAAAGCTGCAGCAAGCTGACTGATGACATCAGTGTCCACTGTTCTCTGCTCGATGCAGCTGCTGTGCTGGCATCAACTGGGCTGGTTCCTCCTTGCATTTGCTTTCGCAAGCTCCATGTAATTTTGGGAGGTGGAGAGGAGCAAGAGAGCAAGTGGTTACGTATCTTTGATAGTTACTTAACAGTCTTAGTATTAAGAACTGTCTTTAAACAGGGCTGGATTGTAAGTGTCTGTGGGTTTTTTTTTTTTCTTTTTCGATGTTAAAACCATTGATTTTTTTAGTGTTATAGCTTAGGTGTTAGGGGGACAAAAAAGGGAAATCACACAAATAGCAGGCCACTTGGCGTTAGCAATTATCTGATCCAAGATTTGCCAAAATCGGCATAGTGTTTTAGTGCTGCAGAAGGACATTTAATATTTTAGTGTTTTAATGTTCAAGTTTAAAGAGTTAGAAATATGCCGTTTACCAAACACAAACCACTGACTTCCTTACGCTCCTTTAAACAGAGTAAAAAATAAAAAAAAAAAGGCATTTCATTGTCAAATCAGGATTCTTTTCTTGAATCAAGTTTCCTTTTTAAGTAGTAGTTCTGTTTTTAGCATTTTACAGAAGAAGCATAAAGTTTGTCCTGAGGTGTTGAACTTCAAATGGATGAGATATTATATTCCAGACAAGGTGCAATTGTGAAGTGCTGCATCTCTTTATTTTTCCTGTGGTAATTCTTTGTAAGTGATGGCTGGTAATATAGTATTTGACTTAAATAATTCTCTAACTCATTAGGAAAGCCAACTTTGCTAGCTTTGCTGTATGCAACATTTGTAATCTTATTTTTGATTTTAAAAATGTATTTTTACCTCGGCTGATGTAGGTCTGCTTATACTATATGAATATGTATGAAGAACGCTGAAGCATATCAGGATTTAACAACAGAGCAGATCCTCTGCATTTTACAAACTAATTTGTGGTAGCTTTTGCCGCAACTTGCTTGCAATAGTTCACGTGAGAAGTTGTTTTTCAGAATATATTAATACATTAAATGGGTTGATTTGCTTAAGAACGTAACAGCATTGAAAAATAATTTGCCATTTTGGTTTTGCTGATTTGACAAATGACTCATGTAAAACAGTCATAAACAGAAAACGCTTCTCCTTCTAAATAAGAACAGCATTTTCTGGAACCATTCTGGTTTGTGTGTAAGTACTAAGGTTAAGAGAAAAGGAGAGTAGCAGGCTGGTTGCAGTTGAGAAAGAGACACAAAGTGTATTTAATTTCACGTTCTGTTGTCCTGCTTGGGACTATTTTAATAAGACTGAGAAACTTCTGTTCAGGTAAAACGAGATTTGCATTAGAAGCTGAGGGTTTTTCCCTGTAACATAATTAGTTTCAGTAGTCTTCTATGAAACCTATTGGATGTCTAGGTATTTTTTGTCATCCAGAAGTAGAGAGTGTACCAGCTCTACCTGAATAGTAGCTAATCTAATTAGGAGGTTTTGAACATGACATCCGTTGACCTCTGGCCCTTTAAGGGCTCTGTGAAACAAAACAGTATAGTGAGAAGCTACTCTTAAATGTTCGATGGGAGGATTTCTACATCAGGTGGGGAAAAATGTAAAGGCTTTCGTGAAATGAAGAAGGTTGAAGATTATTGCTCTAGTGTGTCTTTAGCCTTTTAGACTTTCACTGTTGAAAAAAGGCACTTTAAGGGTACTGGATATTTTGGAAACTCGGCAGAACACTTACAGAATGTGCATTTCTGTTTAGTATGTCTGGTCCAAATAGCTCTTCCGAATGGTCTATAGAAGGTCGTCGACTGGTGCCACTGATGCCACGGCTTGTTCCACAAACAGCTTTTACTGTTACTGCTAATGCTGTTGCCAATGCAGCTGTTCAGCACAACGCATCTCTTCCAGTTCCTGCAGAAACTGGAAACAAAGAAGGTGAGAGAAAGCTGGAATTCTACTGCAATCTCTGGGAATATAAAAATAATGTCGCGGTATAAGTTGCTTTCTTAGATTTTTAAGTGTTAGATTTTTTTTTAAGATTCTGAATCAATCTTACTGCACAGCATTCAGAGAAATATGAAAAAAATGGGTTTTTTTCTTTTTTTTTAGAAAGATGTATTTGCAGCATCTGCAGCATAAATCTGACAGCTTTGTGTTACTGAGTACATTAGCAAGTGGAATTAAAAAAAAAAATGACAGAGAGGGGGAAATTCACCGGTTAACTTGTTAAGCTCTATAAACTATAAAAACTTTAACCGATGGGTTAAGATTTTGTAAATTTCCGTAAGCGACGAAAGATGTTTCACAAGACTTTGTTTTAAGAATGTAAGTAGGTTTTGGTGAAAGTCAAGAAAATTTTGTTGGTTTTCTTTTTTTTTTCTTTGTTTGTTTTTTTTTTTTCTTCAGATTAAACATAACCAAGTTAACAAGTTAAAAGGTTGCTTTCTGCTTTCCCTATGCCTTTTAAATAATGCTAGTACACATTCCATCTAACTTGGCTCAATAGGCTCCAGTTATGCTTCGTGCAAGCAGAGAATGTGTAACGCTTCTCGAAATAGGCTGATTTATTCTGGTTTTGTGAGAAATACTGGATCGTTGTACTATTACTTATAAGCAACAGTTTAAAAAAAGCTGACTAGCAAAATCAGTTGTTCGTTACTGAAGGAGTATTTTGGTTTCTTCAACTGATGTGCCACTGAGGAGAGGCACTAGCTATTTTCTCTCAGTTACCAGTCTAGATATGGTCATTTACAGAAAAGCCAAAAGATCGAAATGCTGAATTAATCCTAAAAAGAACAATAACAAATTATGAAGTAAAACATCAGATTAATAGAAATAAATCTAGAATCAGCAGCAGGGATTTCTGGGGACGGGAGGAGGGAAGGTTAGATTTCTATGTTATCTTTGAAGGCTGCTAATTCCATGGCTACACTTAGGTCAAACTGGGGAGTTTTCAACAGTAACAGGATTGCAGCAGCAAAGATACGGATAATGACCCAATAAGTCTTTGGCTTCCATTTCAATTGTTAAAATAGTGATAGAATAATGGGATTCTGCACTTCAGTTATATGGAAGGTGTCTTTTCTCCTCTTCAGTGGTGGTTTGCTATTCCTACACAAGTACCACTTCAACCCCAACATCCACCCCTGTTCCAAGTGGCAGTGTAGCGACAGTGAAGTCCCCCAGACCCGCCAGTCCAGCCTCCAATGTAGTCGTCTTGCCAAGTGGAAGTACTGTTTACGTCAAAAGTAAGTGATACTAGCAACTGATTAACAAAAGGGAAAGAAAGGGACAGTCTTGTGGCTGAAGCATGGACTGAGTAAACACTCTGACCTTGGGCAAGTCATTTAATGCCATTTAGTCTAAAGAATGAATTTATTGCTTCCCTTTTTCAGAGAAATTGTGTTCAGGATAAATCCGCTCACTGTAAAATGCTGCAAGGAGCTGTAATGGCAAGGACAAACAAGAGCGAAAAGTAGTTTGAAAATAAAATACAGGAATTGCTGTGTGTCTCTGGATTTCTAATCCAGCCTGTTCAGAAGTTTTCTTCAAGGTGGCCCTGCTGATCTCTTCTGCAGAGGACTTCCCTCTTCCTTCTGCTTAAATAATGTGTAGTAGACACTTACTTGAGTTAGAAAAGGTCCCTCCTTTCCACTTTCACGGTTGACCTAGACATTTTTAGAATACTGTAGTTTGGCAAGCATTTATATGCTTACATTAACTATGTCTGGCCATCCTGTGGTTTATTTGGAGGCGAATCTTAGCGAGGCTTGCATTCCTGGGCAACTGTGAAAACTCTATACAAAATCCCACCAGATACCCATCTTCATGGCTTTAAATTTGGAAATCCAGGGCATTATGTCTAGAAAGTCTTTTTTTTTCCTTGTATTTCCCCACCCCGTCCCCCTTCTTTGGCTAATAAATCAACTAGTTCTAAAAGCAGAATACATTGTTATACATGTGCCGAGCTCATCAAAGGTAGTTTTATTCAACTGGTGATTAAGAGTGCTTCCGCTATCCTTATTTGGTATCTATCAAAATGCAGGTAACAAATAAAGATTAATAGTGAAGTTGATGAGGGGCTTTTTATGCTAATTGTGGGCACCTTTAATATTTAAAAAATTATTGTAATCTTTATGCTATACGTGCATGTTTGCTTAAACTTCTAGCTAGTCAGAAATGTCACATTATACATAAATATAACGTTACCTGCAAACCACCATCTTTAATGGCTATATAAACCCACAGAACCCATTACATCAAGATTTTTCATTTTTCTGATTTAATGTGCTAATCAGTTAAGTTTAAAGATTTGGGGGAAGATGTTCTTAACCTCTTAAAAATTTAATTTAGCCCTCTGTTGAATTATTACATGGTAATGAGTATAAAACCAGTCTAGACACATCATAGAAGGATGAAATGTTCTCGTTTTTATTCTGTCTGTCCCTAGATTTCATTTTTTCCTTGCTTTGTGGGGGTTTTTTTAGGGGTTTTTTTTAGGAATTGTGTGTCTTTCAGAATGTGTTTTTTCAGTCACGTTAGTTTTAACGAACATGCTTAAGAGCAAGCTCAGGAGGCCTGAGTTATGGTCGTGACTTCGCCACTGATGTGTTGTGCGACTGCATCCGAGTCACAGTCTGATTGAGCCATTAACCTCTCCGTGCCTCTGCTTCCTTGCTTGTCAAGCGTGAGTTATAGTCGAGCTGTGTTACCTTTTGGATAAATGCTTGTGGAAAACCTCATGCAAATGCAGTTTCTAACATGAAATTATAGGAGTAACGTTCTTAAAGAACCTCAGCAGTGAAAACAGGAGATGAAATGAGCTGTACTTAAGATAAAATAATGTTCTGCTAGTTTAATCTTCCTTTCTTACTTCTTTATTGGGGTTTTGGGGTTTTTTTTTTTGGTGGATTAGGACCACAAACAAATAGCTTTCTCTCCAACGTTTCTTGGTGCCCCACCAAAATAATAGCTGTCTCCTAACATCCTTAGCTGCACGTGGATTTTGATTCAAATGAATTCTGAAATTCTGAAATTCCTGTGCATTTTCAATGTGATTAGTGACCTCACAGTTATAAGTTTGCATAGTGCACTGTCAGTAATACTTAAAAGCCTGTTTATAATAGACCTTAAAGTCATGTAACCAAATCTCTGCTGTATAGATGGCTAGGCTTGTTCGGGGCCATAAAGCAAATTGTTGATTAGAGCATTGAAATCCGGACTTGTAGATCCACGCTTCATCTGTACTGCTATGGGCAGCTAAAACGGTTTTTTTGGAGTTCAAGGGAGACTTAAAATACAGCCTTTGCTTCCCATTTTAGTTCAGTTTTCCATCTTTGTGTGGCTACAACTGTCGGTGTTCTGAAGGGCACCTGCAAATGAGCTGGTGCTCATACCAGGAGAGAATCCCATTTTGTAGAAATCACTTGCTGTGCTACTGGGCGCTTCCTTGCCCACGTTAATTCCTGCGTCTTCGCTTTTATGAGTGCCAGAATATTTAGTTATTTCAATTAGAGATTGTCAGTAATTAGATCTTGACCCTAATTAGAGTCTGACTGCCAACCAAGTTTGTTTTGGTTACCAGCAAGGCTGCTTTTTAGTGTGACAGCATTTTTTTGTCTGTAAGCCCCAGGCATACAGAACAATCTCTTTAGTCTTGTTCTGTGTAAGGAGATTGTGTATTTTCTGCATATCTCTGTTTTTTAATTGTTTAACACTGGCTAATTTGGTAAACATAAATGCTACCCAATAGCTGTAAGAGATTTTCAAAGTAATTAAACTGCCTTTCTGTAAGGTATACCAATTTATGAAGCTTTTTCCTGTTCAGGATGAGTTACATATGGATTTAAGATCCATTGATCACGCTGCAGGAGGAGTTATCCATTGCTTAGCTGAGTATTGCAGCTGGCTTTTTTTTTTTTTCTACGTACGCAGTAAATGACTGTGAAGAAGAATGAACTCCTTTGAGTTGACTTTGTTGTTTTTCATGATGGTGTATCAGGTGCTGTTTTCTATCTGTTGCGCAAAACGCACCAAACAAGGCAGAAGCTGATAAAGTGAGGTTTGATCATCATAGTTAGTTAAAGCATGTCATTAAAAAAAACCCCAAAAAACCGTATCTCAAGATGGGTACTGTAACAATAAGAGTGGCATGAAAGTAGGTACGGAGGTTGGAACTGGAGAAGACTACAGGAGGATACACTTCAGTGGTCCAGTTGCTGTCAAGAAAACCAACAACAGCAACAGCGTAGTGTAAAGCTTTAAACCAAAATGTGCATGTTGTCACCCCAACCCCCTTGTGTGCGTAGTCTCATCAGTCAGACTTCTGGAGACAGAATGAAATCCATGTACTGGCTCTCATGTTCTTTTAATCTCTCGAACTGAATGAAGTAAGCCAGTAACTGAGCAGCTGGGGGGTTTTTGGGGTTTGTTTCTTTGCTTTATGGCACCGTAAGTGTGGTCTATATCAAGGACTAAGACCGCCTGTGATGTGATACAGGTTAGTTGTGACCATAAGAAATAATTTATCCTCTGTTTCTTTTTCTCTTGTTTGAAAGTCAGTATAAGACCCGGCAAGTCTGAAGTGTTTTAGAAAGCATTGAGAGCTGCAAGTGGGGAAAATACAATTTAGAAAAAGTACTTCTTTTCCAGGTGTTAGCTGCTCAGATGATGATGAAAAGCCCCGCAAAAGACGGCGAACGAATTCTTCTAGTTCTTCCCCTGTTCTCCTGAAAGAAGTCCCGAAGGCAGTGACTCCTGTCACTAAAACTATCACAGTGCCTGTAAGTGGCAGCCCCAAGATGAGTAATATAATGCAGAGCATTGCCAACTCCTTGCCACCACACATGTCGCCTGTGAAAATAACCTTCACTAAGCCCTCAACACAGACAACAAACACGACAACACAGAAGGTATGTGGGGGAAGCTGCCAAATGTTACTTTATTCTGGTTTTATCAATGAGTAAGATGTGATGTTTGACTCTTCCTTTCTATGAACTGTCTAGCTGTTTTTTAAGGATTGCGCTTGGGGTAAGGCAATCCCTCTTTAAAACGAACAAAGAGAAAAACCAAACTCTTGTATGAATTTAGTTCACCTGTGTGTGAAAGGACCTGGATTGACAGCCGTGGAGACTGAAGCCCTCTTTTTATCCACAGAACAGGTACAGCACAGGCAGCGGGAGTGCAAGCTTCCCCCAGACTGCCCCACCAATGTGCCTCAACCCTGACCTGAAGGGACCACTTCTAGGGATGAGAGGGGATTCAGTCTCCATGCTCATTCAATTCTTGGCCTCTCTGGTGAGACTGCCAACAAGGTTGCCAGTTAGTACCATTTGTGGTGTTGGGTTTTGTGATATGGACACTAGTCCACTGAGAACTGGATCACATAGGCCACTGAACAGCCTTCAGATGGTAACAACTGTTGGTCAAAGGTAATCTTTCTTATTTCTATTTTCCTTATTTATAATTATTCTTTGCAGTAGTAGAATTCCAGGAGAGGTGGCATATTTCCCTTGCCAAGGCTTTTGTCTAGAGACTAGTTTTATGGGGTCTATAAAGCTTGTTCTTGGAGCTGATCAAAGACTGAGGGGTTTATTTTCCTTTCGGTACTAATGTGCCATTTCTCGTTCTACATTAACAGTGTTCAAAATCAGGTGTGTGAGCGTCCACAGCTTTCACCAGAATGCAGTATGCGGAGAAGGTTTTCCATGTTAAAATTTTGTATTGGAGTCAGATTTTATGTGCCTGATCTATGGCGTGACTATTGCCCTGTGCTTTAGGAAGCATTTCAGATGTCTACTTTTTTGTTCTTAAGATTTAAAAAGGACTAATGGCCCAGACCAAGTTCATTCTTGGTACGGTTATTAATTAAGGAGAGTTGGAGGGGTGTCTGTGGAAATAATTTGGCCTTGATACCAACAGACTGATGGTAGGCTGGCCACTAACAAGTGGGTTTTTTTCCCTACTGTGAGAGTTTGACTATTGAGCTCAAACCTTCACACGGCATTTGTTCTATTAGTTGTCTTAATTGTTTTATGACTATTTGGATTAGCGGAGTTCCCATGTCCTGAGTTTTGGGAACTTTAAAACCAAGGAAGATTAACTGAAGTAATGTGCAATAAAGAACTTGCTTTCTGGCCTTTTCTCACTTCAGAGCTCTTTGATGCTTTCATTTGATTCACTGTCCTTTTACAGTATGCTTAATCAAATTTCATCTCTGAATACACTGAATACACTCTGAATGGTAGAGAAATTCATGAGTGACCATAAACCATGAAATAAAATGTCCTGCATTCAATGCAGCAAATTCACAGCTAGGATAGAGCTTAGCCTGCCCATCCTGTTGTTCTTATTAGGCTCACCTTTTTTGTGTGAAGAGGTTTTTTTGCCTTAAACGTCTGTAGGGTTGTGTTAAGTAAGAGTCATGGCAGTTAAAGATGGAGTGTATTAAATCTCCAGAAGGAAGAGAATGGGCTGTTGATAGAGTCTTTTCTGCCGTTGTGCCTCTGCTTGTTCTGACATGGAAATTTTAGGGTTTTATTATTTGACTCTTACTAGTCTGCAATGATCGGAAAATCATCGCTTGTTTCATTAGGGAGCTATAGTAACGTTTCTATCTGAACTTGTCACACTGCCCTCGATTGCTGGATTTAGATATAGCAGAATATGTAACTGGATCATTTTGGTGGGAGAAATCGCTTTTAGTAGTTTTAAATTAACTGTCAGACTTGTTAGACTTAAATTGGAGATGTACTATTTTAAACAAGTGAAGTTGGATATGGGTGAAGTTGTTGGATATGAATGAAATTCTTCGTTTCTGCATGCCAGCTTTCTGAATTGTTTTGACATTTTAGTAGGTTGGAGGAAGATTTGTCGTAACAACTAATAATGTCACAGCTCTAATTTCTGGATTCTCTTATAATAAAGTCCTCTGCCTAGGACACAGAAGGAATCTAGCTAGTGAAGCTTCTGGCAGTTCATGCCTTTATTTCTTCAGGGACTAGGTTTCGATGTCTCTCAAAGTTGAGCTGACAGGACTAATGTCAATGTATGTCAGGAATTAGGTTTCACCTTAGCAATTAAAGTCAACAACAACAACAAAAGAGCAATTTTTTTCCCCCTTCTAATCAGGCAGTCTTTCTGCTGTAAAAGGTGTGTTGCAGTTTTGGTAGGCACAGTGAAGTTACTTTGATCATTTCAACGTATATGAGAAAACAGTATCTCAAAAATATAATTCTTGCAACTTGAGCTTTCGTGCTTTTACATTTTTACCTGAAAATTCTGTCTTCTGGATGTACTTCATACATGAAGAGCACTAAATGTTTTGTGCGTTAATTTTGAAAGAAGAAATAGAACAGACAGACCCAAACCTGCTTAGTAACAGGACAGCAATAATTTTTGAACTATAATGCTTCACAAGCTTTTTTCCTTGCATGATTAAATAAGGAGTTATTAAGTGATAATCTTGCACTGATGATTTGATCTCTGTCTTTGAATGAAGAACAGTGGTCTCCAAGAGTTGTGATTATGCCCAGATTCATCCTACGTATCTGCACGTACTTAGTTGAGACACTGAACTTGCCCTCTTGCACTGTGGATTCTATGTGAGCTTAATGTGAATAATCTGCGTTTTTTTAACTGCAAGTTGTCCTTTGACTGTATTGCTAAATTAGTTATCCTAGGTGGAATGGAGCTGGGCCTAAAATTCAAACCCTTGGGAACTATTTCTAGTGTTAACCATCTATTTAAGAAAAAGGATAAAAATCCAGAGGCACATTGTAGGATCTTTCCACCTGCGAACCTTGTATCAGGATCAAGCTGTGTTGGATTCAGCTTGTCTGCGCGGTCGTAGCCTAAGAGCAATTTCAGAAAGGTGTTGTGATTAAATCCAGGTTAGACAGAAGGTAAAAATAAGTGTGACGCAGAGAAAACGTTCTCCCTGCAGAATGCAATAAAGCAGTAGAGCAGCAGATGTGGAAACCCCGTCCTTCAGGCATTGGTCAGTTGTGGTCAACCTGCTGCTGTAGGTCGTGGAGGTAGTAAGGCTTTGGTTTTCCTCAGATCAAGATCTTAAAGGCTTAGCTAAGTCGTGGGGACCATAAAAACTAAGCACTGAGGGGGAAAAGGAGAGGCAGAGGCAGCCACGGTGGTGAAATTTCCTTCTTTTATTCCATCCATGTTGTTATCTCCTTTTCCTTTTTTGGCAACAAATTATAAACTTTTAAACTTTTACTGCTTGATGTGTCACTTAAGTCTATTTCTGGTGCCATTATCGTATTATTTCTTTTCTGTATCAGGCAAGGTTTCGGTAGTCCTTGGGTAGTAGTTTAAGAGTTTTGGTTTGAGTTGAGTTGACTCCTTCTATACCTTTTTTCCTATCTGCTTTTGTTACATCAAATCATTAATTTTCAGGGTTTTAATAAATGAAATTTTGTTGAGACAATTGAATTATTAAAGCAATTTCTAACATTCTTGCATGGTAAAGTGATTGTGAAATGTTGTATTTCTGTGCTGTGTGTTCCTATTTTAACTGTGTAAGTACAAGAAGGTACATATAAGCAGAATGAAAGGAATCTCTTTATGTAAACAGTCCCCATATTCAATACTTGAAGAAATGCTTAGTTTTCTAGGTCAGTTGCGTAAGGACAGACTTCTTCCAGTGTTATAATGAATTCTATGGTTTCCTGTGTCAAATCAGATTCATGGTGTTGTAATTGTAACTTGCACTAGGGGTAATGTTTATTGTCTTTAGACAAATGGTTTTCAGTCAGATAAGAAGGAATTTCTTGTTATTGAGAGCACTAATTAAAGCAGAAATTGTTTTAAACCTAAACCAGGTTTTTCACTGATGAGATATTGATTGTTTACAGCCTTGTGGATCAAAAATATTTTCCATTACTGACTCAGCAACTGCTTGTTAATTGTTAAAGAGAGGGGGGAAAAAAAATAATCTATTCTCTCACTGCCATTTCTTGATATCTGGGCAGGGTTTGGGAGATTGATATTTAAAACTTGCTTGAAATCCCTTCAGTTCCATTTAAAATGGGCTTCAGGCTTCCTGGCCCAGTTTAATGAAACCAAGCAGTTCATTCCTGTCTGCCTTCAGACATGAAATAATTCTACCTTAATTAGATCGGAATTGTTTTCCTTAAGAAAGCCCCCTCTAATTTTAAGGAAATGTTTAGCACCATTTCTTTAAACTAATCGAAATTTTTTTGTTGCCAGCAAATGTGAATGTGATGTTCTTAAATGGTCCTAATAAACATGTAAACACCCCTAAATAAATCCCTAAACAAATAAACATCCCTAAAACTAAATACCTGTAAGCAGCTATATTACTGAGATTTTATAGTTTTGAAGAAATGCAAAGAACAAATCAATTTCTTGTTGTTCTTTTTCTTCTTTCAGGTGATAATAGTAACGACCTCTCCAAGCTCAACTTTTGTACCCAACATCCTTTCAAAGTCCCACAACTATGCAGCAGTTACGAAACTTGTCCCAACATCCGTCATTGCCTCAACTACTCAAAAGCAACCAGTGGTTATAACTGCTTCCCAGTCCTCTCTGGTCAGCAGCAGCAACAGCAGCAGCAGCAGCTGTTCCACTCCCTCCTGTACTGCAAATACTATTGCTGTGACTGCTGTAGTGTCATCAACGCCGTCAGTGGTTATGTCAACAGTAGCACAAGGTATGGCAGTAATGTTATATTTATAAAAGTTCTTTCTTTCTCAACTCAGTTCTTCTCTCTTAACTGATGAGTTGGACTTTGTTTGGAGAATAGCGTAGGGGAGATGCACTTCTGTGCTGAGTAAAGCGCGGGAGATGTTAAAGGAGTCTGTTGATGAAACTAATCCAAGATGCTCCACAGAAGTTCTCATTGAACTCTTTTCCTCTTTACTTTAACAATTAGTGTGCAGATCCTCTTTTTAAAGAGCATGTGCTGAGATGGTGCGGCACAGCTTTTTATTCTGCAAAGATTTTACCTGCAGCGCTCTACAGCCTCAAAGTGACTGGCTTTGAGAGGTCTATCTGGTGCATGTAAAATGGATGTTTTCAATCCTTGGCAAGCCGATCTTTGGCTTCTCTTAAAGGCTGATGTACAAAAACAGGCAAAGTCAACATCAAATAAATACAACTTATGCTTGACACGGCCAGTCTTTAGTGGTAACTAATCTCGATGACAGTTCTGAAAGGTAGAGAAGTGTTTACACCTTTTTATCTGTGTATTTTATCAGCACGTTGGTTCTCAAGTCCTTAAAAATTAAGACCTGAGTGGGCCTGGATTAAAATTCCTAGGTTTCTGACTTCTCATTCCAACTCTGTATGCTAGCTTGACTGATTTGGCTCCACAGCCGCTGGCTAACATTTGGAAGGGAAGCTGTGGATGAGTGAAAGGGCCTCTGCGACCACCATTTGAACCGTACCGTGCTGACAATGACAAGTGTCACACAGCAATTTTTCCCAGTCCATATTTTCAATTCTTGTTCTATTCCACAAAAAGTTGAGCAACCAAATCAAGGCTGAGGAGATATTTTGCCTTCCATCTGTTAATGAGGTCCTGAGGTTACTTATCTACAGAGCACAAGGGCTTAAGCAGAATTTCATAGTGTTAGAACTGTGGATTTTTAGTTGGGTTTGATCATGGAAGAGGCTATAATTCTAAAATAAATTACGTGGAATATCTCTAACAGTTTTTTTTCTCAAGACTATCGATGTCTTTGCAGAAGATGCTGGTGAAATGTTCTGTGACATAAACTGATAATAACTGCCAGTGTGGGAAAGTTAAATTCAGGAATGAAAACAGCTGACCAAGAAAATGGAGAAACTGTCTTAAATGATGCAGTGAGAAAAGGATTCCTTATTTAGATTGCCAGAATTGTGGCTTATTATGATTTCTTTATATTATGTAGTTTATTATGATGTCATTGTCACTGCCATCTTTATATGTAGAGGAGAAATAAGAGAGGACTTTTTCCTTGCCGTTTTCCACTACATCTGGGACTTGGTTAAAAACTGCCTTCATAAGACATGGACTTTCTGTTTGTCTTTTTTGGTGCTTCTGGATGTGCAGTTTAGAGTTATAGATGAAACGGAATTTTGCCGAAAATGTTGTGACAACTATGTAAGGGAATGACAGAAATAAGCATTAAGATCTATTTGTGAACTTCGTCTTTCCATCTTACTGCAAATTTGGTTTAATGACTTCATTACCTGTAAGATCACCTAACCTATCAGCACAAAAACTGTTCCACAGTTTTCTAAACTACATACCATTGCTTGATTCATTCTTTCAAAAGAACAGTGCACTCCCTAACGAATGCTCCTGTCTAACGTTGGTGGGTTTGATATTTGTCATCCTCATATCCTAGTTTTTTGCAGTCATGATTTTCTCTGTAAATATTTTGCTTTCTTGCAGCTTAGAGATCAAGCTTTGAAAATATTAGTGAATTATTTGGACTGTAAAAGGTGCAGGAAGTAGATTGGGATTGTCGTCTTTCCATTAGCTGCTCTTCTGCTCCCACATTGAAAATCTGTACAAAGCTCCCTTGCCTCTTGGCAGAGCACTTCTGCTGCGTGGGAGCTCTTTTTATAGCTACGCATCTTTCAATAGTAAAGACAGTTTCAATGCAAAAGTATTTAAGAAAGTTTCATACTTTTATGTTGCACTGTTCAGTCTTAAACCATTTACTCTTTCACAGGTGTGTCTACATCGGCAATCAAAGTTGCCTCTACCAGACTGCCTTCCCCAAAAGGTTTGGTTGGGAATCCAACTCAGATCTTAGCACAGTTTCCCAAACAGCATCAGCAATCCCCCAAACAGCAGCTGCACCAAATACAACAGGCCCAACAACAGCAGCAGCAACAGCAGCTGGTTCAGTCTTCTGTAGCTCAACAGCAGCCACAGCAATCTCAGTTGCCACCTGGCATCAAGCCCACCATTCAGATCAAACAGGAATCAGGTAGCTGGAGTTAATCTGGGGTCATATTGCTCATCCTTGAGGTCTAACCACAACTCAAGAAAGGAGGGCTGAATTCTGCCCCAGAGCGTGTGTGGGGAGTGGTCATTAAGGCATAAGTACTGGAGCACAGGATTTGGCATTAAACCTGGGTATAAGTAGATATGGGGGATGTCTTAATGTTTTCAGCTAACAATAATTGAAGAATTTGGTTCTGCCACTCTTCTTGTTTGGTTCAGGTATACAGAACGTGCTGTAGGAATAAATGTTTTATCTTTAGAGATTGAAAGGTATGTAAGTATCTCCAAAAGTTGTGTGCTTGGCAACCTGGAAGACACCAGTTTTCTGAAGATCCAAGAGCTGTTCAACTGTATCAACTGGAAGAAGGAGTTAATCCATGTTTTAATTCGTTTCTTGGGTATAGAAATCAAAACCTACTTCTGAAGTAGTTGTTAAAACAAATACAATTAGATCTGAGACTGGAAGTTGGACTGGATTCTTTTTGTAATGGTTAATTCAGTTGACTTTGGGCAAGTCATGCAATTTTTCTATGTTGGCTTTACTCATAGAATACAGTTCCTATCTGCGTAAGATTTAGTAAGAAGTAATGTTTGCAAAGTTATCTAATTCTAAGAGAAGTGCTATAAAAGTGCAAAGTATTTTTACATCCATATTCTATATTAATCATGTCAGTAAAATTATTATTTTTTATAGAGAGAGATCAAAAAGTTAAAATAGACCTTAGAATGAAAAAATAAGCAGCCCTACTCCTGTCCTTTGATAAACTTCCTTTTGGATTATAGGACCATTGCCTAAGAAAAATATCCACTAATGAAGACAGATAAGACGCCTCCATCCTCCAGTCACTGAACAGTATTTGATCAATAACGAGCTTCACTCCTTGCCTTCTTCCATGGATTTAGACTCAATGTTCTTTTTAGTTAAAGTTTCTTTGGAAATACCATCTGATACCTAATCTTTCTGGAAGATATGAATCAATTTTCAAAGAGACTTTGCTTTTTATCTAGTTTCGTGTCTGGATGATGCAAAGGCTCTGTTTTATCTCTCCTAACTTCAGATAGTTCATTATTTAAGTCTTGAGCCTGTGTGCTCCGTGCTGCTTTTATAGTCAACACAGAAAGAAGAAAAACTCTCTGGAGGATGTTTCACGCCTCGAGTGGACAAAATTGTTCACCTAGAGATATTCATGGACAAATATAAGTGCCTACCTTTAGATGGGATTAATTCAGGTTGGGTGTTTCATGGCATTTGATCAACACAATGCAGTACATGTACCTCGTCATGGAACGTAAGATGCAAGTGTCCTGGCTGTACTTTTGAACAGATGACATGAATCTCCCGGTTCGCAACTGAGAAGTGAATCTGCAGAGGTCCCATTCCACTACACAAACGGAGAGAGAGGGAGCAGAATCCTCGTTTGTATTAAGGTCTCCTCATCCTTTATTCTTGCTGATTCTACTCAGAGCTTGTTTCAGCCCAGTTCCTTTGTGGCTTCAAGATAACCAATAGTTAAAGAGGAGAGAGAGCAGTTTACTTAAAGCAGCCTTCCCTAACCAGTGTCACGGTTGCTTCCTTACGCCCACAAATACTCTTTGTGCAATAAAGCTTTTTTTAATTTATTCAGAGGGGTGAAATTCAACTAGGCTAATTAAGACGTATTAGAATTTGCAGACCAAATCGATGAAGAACTATTTCACTCTAAGATGGTTCATTGTATATGAACCAATTCAGTATTGGTTGTAACCTGTTGATTCCTGGGAAATACTCTTAATTTTTGAATCGTGGAACAGAAAAGGTTAAAAATCACTACAATGAATCAATGTAAAGGAATCCCACCTCTCTCTGGAAGTAGCTAGGAATTGAAACAGGCACATGAAAGGCAAAGATGATGACTGTCTTGTTATTCGCAAAACAAAACAAAAAAGTCAAGCAAAAAAAGCCCAACCCAAACAAACAAACTATTTTTTTCAGGATCAAGAATACATGGGCTCAGCACAGAAGCCTTGTGAGGCTATTTGCCCACTAGGGCTTGGTCTGAGAAAGCATTTCAGAAAGTAACTTTTCGTGCCTGTGTTTTAACAGTGACCTTTCTCCTTTCCTAGGTGTTAAAATAATCACTCAACAGGTGCAGCCCAGTAAAATCCTTCCCAAACCAGTTACAGCGACCTTGCCCAGCAGTAGCAATTCACCTATTATGGTGGTTAGCAGTAATGGGACTATCATGACAACTAAACTGGTCACTACTCCCACTGGTAAGTTACGGCTCTGAGAAGGGAAGGGAGGGTAAACCCAGACATACAGGTGATCAAACATGGGTTATTAGGTTAAAAAAAAAAAAAAAAAGCACTTCTCTCTTGTGAACAGTGAGCACAACGACACATTCACAATCCTGTTAATATTTATTCTAGATTAGGATTTTTGCACTCAGTGCTATTTTATTCTTCTTACGATCTTTTTGCATTGGCACACAAAAATATGCTTGTTTGTTCCCCACTAGGTATATTTTAAAGGACGTTTTCTTGCAACTTACACTGATACTTTGCACTTCTGTAGCACCTTACATTAGACTATTTACATTAATTAAACCTTTTATGTACCTCAAGCAGATAGGTCAGCATCATTCTTGTTTTACATATATACACGGACTTTAAAAGACAGGCGACTTGCTCATAGTCCTGCGATGAATTTATAAAAGCACGAGTAAATTGAATTTTAAACTCCCATTGTTCTTCTGGAGATCTAATTGTTTTCTGATTTGTTAAAGATGAGAAATAATGCAGACTATTCAGCTTGTAAACTTGTATGAGGAAAGCTTGAAAGGCAGCTTTATCCTAGTTTTCAGAAAACTGTAATTAACTTCCAGAATTATTAGCGTGGATTGGAAATATTAGCATAAGTTAAGTGTTAATATTATTTTTTTAACTTTGGAAGTATTTCACAAAAGCATTCTTACATATATTAAAAAAAAGTAGCAGTTTTGCAGTTAATTTAATTGGTAAATTGCATATCGGGCTCTCTTGGATTTGAATACATGGCTTTTTGGCTATAATAAACTGGTTTACTTTGTGATCTTTAGCAGTTAAGATCTGTAGTGCACTGTGCAGCAGCGCAGGCAGAATGGAATTACAATGTTCGCCTAGTTGTTGACTCATATTATTTTGAGCAAGTTTCTTTTGCGGACTCAATTCTGTTTTCATTCTGAGAAAGCAGGTCTGAAAAAACCAGCATTTATACCATGGCATGAGGTTTCCTTTGTAGTGCTAAATGCTAAATCCATAAAATTGCATTATCATTGTGAATGATATTTTTCTCTTAGAGTGATACATAGACCAGTTATTGGTGGTGTTCTTTGTAAACAACTTGTCATATAGGAGAAGTGACAGTACGGGTGTCTTTTGGGAGAGGAAGGGACCAGTTCTGGTAGTGTCATCAGATGCCTGACTCTTGGGCATCTAGGGGAGGGAGCAAGTGGCAAACGTACAGGCAGAATCTAAAAGCCTATTGAAAAGTAAAATCTTAGAGGCGCAGAGCCATGAATTAAAATATGGCAGTCCTGGAACGTTTGGTAAAATACTTCAGTAGACTGTTACATTTATTTGAAGTTGGTATATATACTTCAGTATTGCTCTGCAGGTTTAAAAAGTGCTAAGAGAATTGTAAAGGGTGGTAATAAATTGCAGTGTGGGGTCTGTTTGAATAAAATCTAAGGCTTTTTTTCTAAGCTAACTTATTTTTTCACAAACACTAGTAGAGGATCGTGTTCTAACAGTGAACTTTCTTCTCTCTTTAAAACAGGAACTCAAGCAACATATACACGGCCAACAGTTAGCCCCTCTATAGGTGCTCGGATGGCTGGAACTCCAGGGGCTGCTACTTATGTGAAAACTACAAGCGGTAGCATCATTACTGTAGTACCAAAATCGCTGGCTACGCTGGGAGGGAAGATTATCAGCAGTAATATTGTTTCTGGTAGGCAGAATATTCTGGTTTCTTCTTAGTGCTTTGATACTAAGTCTTACTTCAAAAGTAACTTTAGACTTGCTCTAATTGTTCAAAGGTTTTCTGTGGGTTACATGCTCAAATAATAACTAAGACCTTTATTGAAGAGAACGTCAATTCAGAAGAAAAAATAGCTGAGGATGAAGAAGAAAGTAATGGTTAGAAGTTATGGAGCTAAAGTGCTTTTAAGGATTGCAGTGGTTCTTGTGTTTAAGAAGGACACATCTGATGTGAGGGAAAACTGGGAGGAAGAGAGAAGTGTAGGGGCGGAGAACTACTATGTTGCCCTCTGTGAGAGGGCAGAAAGATCAGAAAACTGTATCATCTCCAATTTAAAGCATTTTAGATGCTGGATGCTACCCTTTTCTATTCTGCTGCACGTCCAAAGAGAATAAAAATGAACTGTGTATGCTGAATTCAGCTGCGCAGTCCCTGCTTTATCTTGTTCTTTTATCAGTCGCAGCCTGTCTTTCCCTTACCCCATGTTCTAACTTAAGTTTTTCTGACCAGCCTTGATGCCCTCTTCCAGTGTAGCCTCTAAACGTGGGGTCTCTTGAGGACCAGGACACTCATACCAGCCACAATTTCCTAGTATTTGTTTTGGATTTCTAACAGTGCTAATGCAAAGGATGCTGCTGCATTTCCTAGCTAGGCGCACATGTACAGCAAGATCTGCTGGGTCTGTTCAGCCTGTCTAGTAATATCTTTAATTTACTTGGTGGTCCCGCTGTTGGTGCTCAGCAAAGACCTGACGTGGCACCGTCCACCTCCTGTCACTGGAAGGTGCTGCACAAGCCATCCAGTAAACTCACTCTGGGGGGTAGTCTGATCCAGGTACCTCAGTTTTTCAGATTCTGATTTCTACAAAATTATATTTAGGGCTGATACAGTAGCTTCTTTGGGAACAAGTAACTTTTTTAGCCTGTTGGGGGCATGATGAGTTGTTAGGAGGATTTCTAGATTTACTAGTGCATTCACACGCAAGTGCAAGTATTACTCCGCTGAACACCAGCTAATATGGGGAAACCTTTGGCTGGTCTTGATAAGGATAATTATGATTGTCCTGAAACAATGCAAGTTTGGAAAGGATGCCTGCTCTTTTTGTTGTTGTTTTGTGGTAGAGGTTTTTTGGGTAGGTTTTTTTTTTTATTTGTTTTTTCTTGTTATTTTGGGGGGGTTTTTTGCTGAGGGAGCAGTCTTAGATGCCTCTGAAGTTACTAGAATTAAGTGATCTTGTCTCAGCATGTCTTCCCTTTCCCAGAATTAGTAGACTTGTTAATCTGAAATATGTAGTGAAGTATCTACAGGCATGAGTAACGGGGAGAAGAAGGTGGTGAGGGGAATCCTTGGGTTTGCAGCTCTGCTGTGACCAAGTGGTACTTTCTTCAAGGAGAAAGTGGAAGGTGTTGATAAAAAGCTGTCTGAGTAGATACTGCAACAGCAGTGTGATAACACTGATGACTTACGTATTGGTGTAGGTACTCTTGTAGACCGTAACAGGGCTGACCAGAATTGCCTGTCACTGCAGGTGAATAAAAACCTGTTACAGGGAATGAAATTAATTAGATAGAATCATAGAATGGTTAGAGTTGGAAGGGACCTTAAAGATCATCAAGTTCCAACCCCCCTGCCATGGGCAGGGACACCTCTGACTACAGCAGGTTGCTCAAAGCCCCATCCAGCCTGGCCTTAAACACTTCCAGGGATGGGGCCTCCACAACTTCCCTGGGTAACCTGTTCCAGTGCCTCACCACCCTCACAGTAAAGAACTTCTTCCTAATATCTAATCTAAATCTCCCCTCTTCCAATTTAAAACCATTACCCCTTGTCCTATCACTAGATTTCCTGACAAATACTGGGAGGGGAACGGAGGTAGCCAACACAGCTCTTCAAAAACCACCTCCCCACACTTCAAAACTCAACTTTTCAGAACTCATTGTAAAACAATAGCACGTTTTTCTCTTTTCCTTCTTTCAATCCACTACTCGTCACTTGTGGTACAACAGTTCGATGCCAGAAAGAGCTGGTATTTCTCTTGAGTGGAGATATGTTCTTGGTACGTAGATTCTTCTAGAATGGTTATCTGTAGAAGAATAAGTGTGCAAATAGGACCTTCAGATGGATAATAGTGGTGTCCTTATCCCTCCCGAATTCTGGCCTTTGAAAAGTTGGACATGTTAGCCTGAGAAAGCTGTGCAAGTCTGCTCTGTAATTTATGAGAAGGGGCTGACTATCCTAATACAGCATAAATTACTCTGTCCTGAGCCTGTCTGTTTTTATTGTAGGTGAAGGATTTGTAGTGTAGGTATCTAATGTTTATATGTGGAGTTGCATGGCGTAAATTCCCATGCCAGGGGCTGCCCTTTTTTGTTGTTGTGCAGTCAATTTTAAATATAATGATTCCTGTATAGCTCACCGACTTCTACAGTGGAAGGAAATGTACATGTGACAAACAGCACGTTACTTCTTTTCCCACAAAAATTTAGGGACTACAACCAAAATCACTACAATTCCAATGACATCCAAACCCAACGTGATTGTTGTGCAAAAGACTACTGGAAAAGGAACTACGATTCAAGGGCTTCCAGGCAAAAATGTTGTCACGACGCTGTTGAATGCTGGGGTAAGTAAGAGTTTTGAGTCTCAAATTGCTAGCTGAGTGACAGGCTGTGTGGTGGCTGCTGCATTCATTCTGCTGAAGTCCCTATTAAAAGCAAACTGTGCATGAGCTCCTTAACAGATACAGCATGCCTTAGTGTCAGGGATGTTTGAAAAACAAGTATGCTTTACAAGATACGAAAAATGCTTAAAACAAGCTGGGAATGTTCTCAAAGTTAAAGGAAAATAAAAACTTTTGAGCTTGCCTTTTTTTCCCTGGTTAATCGTTTTGTAATCCTGAAGGGATTAAGTAGAAGAAAATTACTAGACTCTTACTCTGTTTGTGCTCTAGTGAGAACCATGGTCCTGTGTTAGAGATTTGTACCTCCAACCATTTATCTTTTGGATGTGAAAGGCAGAAATAAACTGTCCCTTCACAGTAAGGGTACCACCTTTCAATTTATGGGTTATGTAACACTAATATCCTGTACCTGACCGTTGTGTAGCGTTCAGTTATTTTTTTTGATAACCTGATGTGTACTAAGGGCAAAATCAAGTTTCCAGCTTCAAGTGGGTTTACCTGTACGTGCTAGTAAATAAAAATTATTAAAGTGCTTTATGTTCCTAGGTAGAATGGTGAGATTTATGCATCAATCACGTAATCTTCAAAAGTCACCTTGAGTAGAGAGCCGAGTAGGGAGGTTTGTCATTTGTTTTTTTGTAACAAAAACCTTTTAGGAGTTTTTTTTAAAGATTTTGAACTTCACTAGTTTACAAAACTTAAAGCTATATTTTTCACACAAGTGGAAATCTTGTGACGTTACCCAGTGGGAACCACCAGAATGCGGTGATATTTCTGAAACAAATATGGTCCTTGGGATTTCCAGCTACTTGATGGGAATTGGTAGGAATACTGGGAGAACTGGCAACTAATGATTTTTCTCATCTGGTTTGTTATTGTGCAGAACTAAGGAGAAAAAAAAAGCATTTGCAATGTCTTTGCTCTTCTTAAGCTATCAGGAGTCTAGGAATATGTCAGTGAGCACTATTCCAAAGTCAAGTGTTTCCTGTGAAACAGGTGTGAATCTGTATTTTTTTAATAAGTGAACTTTTAGTTTAACAAAAGAAGTCCATACAAAACTAATGCCTTGATCATGAGGATAAGACAAAGGTCTATATTTAAGTAATTTCTTTTTAGAATCTCAGTTCAAGTTTTGTAGATGTCTTGCCAAAGTTAGTGTTAATAGAAGTGAGAATTTAAAAAAAAAAATCACAAAGGAGTTGAGGGAAGTTCCAATTTACGTGAATTCTTTGAAGCAACTTGAAAAAAAACCTGTCAGTACCTTCTAGTTACTCTTTTGGTTCACTCCTTCAGAGCAGCTCAAAAGGTAAAGTGATGGAAAAGGGGATTTTGGCAGCTTTTCCATTCAAAGCCATAGAGGGTTTTTTGTTCTTGGTCTTTGAATGTTTTTTGTATCAAGTCTGTCTAGTTGCAGCAGCAGGTTGATTTCATGGTACACACGCTCACCTATAACTGTGTATTTTTTTAGAGAAGTGGGTCTCTCTGAAGAGTTTCACTAAGTTAACCTGTAAACTTTGACTTCTCTACAGGGGGAGAAAACTATTCAGGCAGTGCCAGCAGGAGCAAAACCTGCTATCATCACTGCCACAAGACCCATCACAAAAATGATTGTTACACAGCCAAAAGGAATAGGGTCCACGGTCCAGCCAGCCACCAAAATCATCCCAACTAAAATTGTTTATGGTCAGCAAGGGAAAACGCAGGTACAGTGAGGACCCATTTCTGTCTTGAAATGTACCCCTAAATTTTAATGGGAAGTAAATAATTTTTCACTGTGTTGCCACGTTTGTTGCAGGATTAATATATGTCTATGGGGAATGAGACTTAGGGGTGTCATGAGGTGGCCTTGATATTCTGGCTTCTTGAGCACAGTTTTTGCATTTGTTAGCTGTTTCTGGAGGTCTAGAGCAAACCAGCAGTATTTACGAAGCCTTTTACATGGCTGAAACTGTCTGGTCGTGGCTCTAGATGCCTGTTTAAGTCTTACAGCTAATGGCTAGATTGTGAGAAGTAAAGATGCAGAGTCTGGACATAGGTCATCCATCAAATCTGAGGTTTTATTCGAGTTATTTTCTGGTTAATGTATGTCCAGGTTGTCCCTGCAGCCTTGTGTAGTTGGTGGGGCTCTATACAGAGGATCTGGCTTATTTCTGAATGCTTTTAGTTTCAGCTTTTTCTCTGGTTGCACTTAGTCCTTAAAAGAACTAAACTTTTATCAGATATGTTATTTTGCATGTCTTGATTGTTCAAGACTCTATTTATTGTGGGCTGCGGAGGAGAGATGCTTGTCCTTACCAGTGCAGTGCATGTTCCAGCTCACTTGCGTAGCTTTCTCTTGTCACACCGTAGTTGTATCCAGCCCTGAAAAATGACTGTTTAGTGGTTTTTTGTGTTGAGTATTCCAAATTACTGAGTACATTCTTGTGCATTGCCATTTACTTGGGCTTTACTTGTGGTTTAATAATCAGAGCTGCTGGTTAGACAGGTAGATTTTTTTCAGTAAATTATGAATATTATGTAGGTCTTGTACATTGGCCTGTTTGAGTGGCACCCTGTACTCTTAATTGCTCAGATTTGGCTTTTTGAGTGCTCTTACTATGTACAAAATTTGTCTTTCTAATTAGGTTCTTATAAAACCAAAGCCAGTGACGTTTCAAGCAACGGTTGTGAGTGAACAAACTAGGCAGTTGGTGACTGAAACATTACAGCAGGCATCAAGGGTAGCAGAGACAGGAAACTCGTCTCTTCCAGAAGTGAAAGAAGAACCACAAACCTACACCGATAGCAGCTCTTCTTCCACAGAGTCCTCCCAGAGCTCCCAAGGTGTGTATTAGTGTCACATAAACCACAAATGGACTCACGTCTTAGGCGTTGCTAGCTAGTTTCATATGTGTTTCATGTCATAGTTTCACTGTGTCTCCTCTTAGCACACGTTTTCACCCAATCTGTTAGCAGTCACTGTCATTGTTCACTTCCCTTATGGCTTTATTTATCTTTTATGAGCTATTTACCATATGCCTCCGTTTCCTCTGTGAAAAGGAGAGATAATGGTTTCTTGCTGGGCTCTGACTTGCTGTTACAATGCTTGTGGCCTGCAGCCTGTTCCCACTTTTCGGGGAGCCTGCCAGAAGTAGGCAGTGGAACAGTTTGGGGGGTTTTTTGGGTTTTGTTTGTTTTTTTTTTGCTCTGCTATCCTCTTTCCTGAGTGTATTGAAGCGTCTCTCCACTGCATGACTGAAAGCTGTCATGTGACTAATATTAATTTTGGTCCTTTTATAGGCACATATATCTGCATCAGGGTGTATATGAGACATGGAATCCTGATGGGGATGCTGCCATGGCTTCAAGCCATGGTATGGATGCAGTTCTTTCTCTGGTAGAGGAGAATAAATAATAGGGCAGAAATAACATAAGTATAAAAAAACTATAAATAGCTTTTGGTCAGGAGTGACTGTAGGGTGTATCTCTGTGTCAAATAAAAGCAAGTATCTGTCAGTGAAACGTGTACTTGTGTGCCTTTCAGTCACCTTTTCTGTATAATTCTGTAACTGTTGGTCTATACTGCCTTGTTAAGTAAAGTTTAAAAAGTTGAAGGTTCAACAAACGTAAAAAAATTCAGGAGCTGTTAATTCCCAATTAACAGTCAACTAGTGTATTAATGTTTAATACTTGTTCATCACGTGAACTGCCAAAACTTTCCGAAAAAGAGTTCAATCCAAGGCAAATTGAACAAAGACACCTGCTGAACTTCTGTTGTTTAAATCCAAGCTTTTGCAAACAACTAAGATACAGGATCATCTTTTTTTTTTTTTTTTCTGGAAACGGTTCATCATGTCAGCAGTGTTTTACTTAGAGTTAATTGTAATGAAAACTAAAGGGTTATAAAAGGAGAGTATGCATCCTTGGCAGTGTCCAAAATGCTAATGGATAATGTGTAACCTGGTCTAATTTTGAACTATAGTCCGGCTTTAAGGCAAGAAGCTGGACGAGAGACCTCCTACCCAAAACGCATCTGTGATGACTTGATGTGCCTTTGTTCTTTTGCAAACAGATTCTCAGCCCGTAGTCCATGTGATTGCTTCAAGAAGTCAAGATTGGTCAGAACACGAAATTGCTGTGGACACAAGCCCTACGATAATTTACCAGGATGTATCCAGTGAATCTCAGTCAGCTACTTCCACAATAAAAGCTTTGCTGGAACTTCAGCAGACAACAGGTGTGGAAACACAGGCAGTCGTTTAGGATAACTTCAAAGCTTATTACTTGCTTAAGGAACGGTTTGTAATAAGTTTTGTAATTGAAAAGCACCTATCTTGAATCAGCTTGATTCCTTTCTTCTTATCCCACAACAGTTTGTTTGAGACTATTGTATAATGTTCACTATGTATTTAATGGAATTTTTGCATTTCTATTGGAGGTTTATTTTATCATGGGCGTTTAGATATTGGAGGTTTACTTTATGGTTTTCTTTTCTTCTAAAGCAGTGAAGGAAAAGTTAGAATCGAAGCCAAGGCAGCCTACCATTGACTTAAGCCAAATGGCTGTCCCGATCCAGATGACCCAAGAAAAGAGGCATTCTCCAGAAAGTCCTTCAATTGCTGTAGTAGAGTCGGAATTAGTTGCTGAATATATCACAACTGGTAAGTGATGAAGGTAGTGTGATGGTGGGTCTTTAGCTGAAGTTTGAGGACTTGATTTCGGAGTTTTCTTACAATGGGTTTCATTTTTGTGTTTTCACTGTAATTTGCTGTAGAGGAAATGATTCTTTTCTTCCACTCTTGAGAGCCTGTTCAGGGGACAGAGATTGCATCTACTTTTATGGGGCATAGTGGAGAATGTTTCTAACTGAAACAAAGGGTTGTTGCTTCAAGACATCCTAGTTGAACAGATTTTCTGTTCCCTGATCTGATGGAGGAGACAGGTTGGCCCGCTTGTCCTTAAGGAAATTGTCTAGTAAGAAAAAAGTAGAGAATGAAGTTACAGGAATGGTACACTATTTTTTTTGCACATATCTAGAGGAGTCAGGCTTTGAGTTAGTTTAAGCCATATTTGCAAAATGTTACTTGCTCACCAGGACTAAGTGGGTTTTTAAGCCAGGTGTGCATTTAGCATGCTAACGTTGTCCCTGGTTTCTTCATTTGCTAGAAGGCTCTGAGCTGATAAATTTGCACTTTTAAAATAAGTCACTCAAATTCAAATTATGGTTGGGATTCACTCTTAACTTTTGAAGCTCTTGACTCCTCCTGGCTGGCTGTCCATTTTGTGTAAGTCCTTGACTCCCTTGTCTCTTTGATGCTCCCTACTACCCCAGAACACTAGGTGTGAGCCACTTCCCATACATTCATGAGGGAATCAAATTACCTCTTCTAAATTTTAATTTTAACCCCACATTATTGGTCTGCCTACTTTATTTGGAAAATAAAAGCAAAGGTGTGTCGAAAAATCTGCATTGGGAAAGAGGAATAAAACTTGATTCTATTAAATTATAGAGGTACATATCTGTAATTCCAGTGGTTTTAGTGTTAAATGTCTAATCTGCCATTTCCATTTTTCATTTTCCTGCTCTGTACCTCCTCCCTTTGCTTTCATCCCTTGTATGGTCTAAATTTGTGTGAAATTGGAGCTGGGGGGTATGTTACTGTTACTCTTAAATAACACTTACTGTATCTGGCTTCAATTTTGAACGTTTGAGTCATGCTCCCTTGGATCTCTTTTAAAACAAACTCAGAAGTACAATAAGTACTGTTAAAGCAGTCTCCAATTAACAGCCCGTTATCTTCACTGACGCAGATACTGTGCATTGAGCTTCTATTCAAGGTTCCAGTTTTTGCTGGATCTTGCTGTAAAAGTTGATGTGAAATAGGGCCCTTTGCAGAGAGGATGGGAAATTACAGTCGGTGTCTTTGTAGACTGAAGTCCTTCTCTGCAGCTTAGACGCCACACAAAGTACAAAAGTTGAAAATTTCCTTGAGCTGTGATTACTATTTGAAATACTGGGATTTTTATAAACCTTGAGCTGATATACAGGAACCTACCAGAGAAATTCTGGCTGGTGTGGGTTGGTTACCAGCAGTTTATGCTACAGCACAAAACTGGTTGTTTTGCTCTTAGATTTTTGTCCCTTCCCCCAGTTTCTGTGAACACAGCCAGGGCATGCAGGTAACTGAAGTTTTCTTTTTTGTGCTTCTCAGGATTCATCAGTAATCCGCATGGCTGTATTTTCTGCTAAAAATTCAGTAGTAGGATAGTAAGCAGCCTATGATTTGTTGAGAAATCTCCTGCGTGCGCCTGGATCAAAGCATTAGGCAGGCTTTAATCTATATGGGAGCTGGGATTCAGCATGGGCTTCCTTGTGAGATGAAGGGAGCGAGCGGTTCACACATCTTAGTGTCACCATTTTTTGTCTGTCTGCAGACTCAGGAAGACAACACTGTATTGGTTCACATTCGGAAGAATATCTACACAACCATATAGGTTAGAAACTTTATTTTTAAATGAAGCTTTCAATTGTGCAGGAACTGTTGGGGATATCCACGATGGATCTGGCACAGCATGCGGGCCGGTATTGATAAAATCCAACTCCTCTCTTGGAGTGGGAAAGTAAAATTATCTTATTAATTCAAAATATGACCTTTCTTTTAACTTTCAGGAAGGTCACTAGAAACTTTTAAGCTTTAAGTTACGTTACAACTGAATTTAAACTTTGCTTGTTCTCCTTCAGTAGTTATTTTGTGGCTCAAAAGTTAAAGCAAGTACTTACATATTAGTGTGGACAGGCATAAAGTAATTTGGATTCATGTCTTATCAGTGACTGCAATATAGAATGGTTTGTGGTTGGTTTTTTTTCCCAGCAGGAGATCATTTCTCTGTCAATCCACTATTTAACTGCAGAGCCATCACCATAGCTCCATAACTTATGCTGGATCTGTTCTAAAAAGTGACATAGACCCATGACAAGGTCTCAGGTTTTTTTTTTGTCTGTGACTTCTGATCAACTGTACTGGCTTTCACAGTACCCGAACATTTTCTAATTGCTAATTTTTCAAATGTAGCCTGTGCTCTGGAGAGTATTTCTTGCAGTTTATCAGTGGCAGCAATTCAGTGAGCAAGGCTTGCTGTTCTTAATTGCAGTCAATCATGCAGGTGCTTTTTTAACAGTGTGAAAACCACAGAATGGCTTGTGCTCTACAGTGTTATGCTGGTGCTGCATAAAGAACCCAGCTGAAAATCGAGTATAAATTCTGCTTGCAGAGTTGGTGAGATGGGAGAGGGAGGCCGGAGGAGGTTTGGACCAAGCATGATTACTCAGGAGACAGAGACAAAAGCAAAACCCCTGAGTAGCTGCTTTAAGAGGCTTCTCAGAATAGATGTACACTTTAAGGTTGAAGCTAGCATACAGTAAAAGGTGGTTTTTCATACTCAGATCTTTATTTCACTCATACATGCTTTCAGTTGAAGCTTAAATGCAAAGCGGATAGCTGGAGCTACTGCAGTTAGTTCTGGAGAAGTGCCACTGACCTTTTTACTTTCAGTCAGTCACCGGTCCCAGCCCCACCAGCAGTCATCTCAGCCCCAGAGGACTCTGCTGCAGCACGTGGCTCAATCGCAGACAGCAACGCAGACTTCTGTTGTGGTGAAATCTATCCCCGCATCCTCCACAGGCGCAATTACCCATATCATGCAGCAGGTTGTACCCTTTCTTTTCCCAACAGTCTATAAAAAGGCAGTAGGTTGTATGAATTGTGTAGGAGCAGGGCTTGTTCTGAACGAATGTGTCACGTGGCTGCCACTGAAAACGTGGAGTGTCAGGGCAAATTAATAACTTAATCTTAGTATTGCCTGTTTTGATGGTGAGGGCGGTGGGATGAAGGGGAAGCAGGTGATGAGATTACTTGAGACTGTTAAGTAACAAGTATTAACCGCCACTCTGGGAAAGACAGCACTTCCTAGATGAGTTCTTGCTGTCTGTATGTCACCTCTTCAACAGCGTGTGTCGTATTGCAGGGGCCTGGGCTCTTTAGATTATGTTGGTGTTAGTGGAGAGGGAAGAGGGATGAAGTAGAACCTGGTCAGTACACAGAGTGCGCAGTGTCTTTTTCATTTGAGGGCTTTAGTTTGTGAATAGGTGAACTTCTCTGAATGAAAAAGTAGGGTCACATTTAGACCAGTACCACGAGGATCCCAAACACCTGAGACAAACAGCGTAGCTTGTGGAATCTTACTGAGGCCACTTGATGCCGTTGTTCAAGACCTGCTCAACTCTGCAGTGCTTTAACTTCGAGGAACCTCAGCTGTGGGCCAGGACAGTGCTGTGTTAGGGTTCTAACCCCACTTCAGAGGGTGTATTTTCACAGGGGTTTGAGTAGGCTGCTTCATCTTGCTAAGGCCGTTTATGAATACATTTATACACTGGTATGTAAAGTTACATTAGGACAAGGGGCAATGGATATAAAATTGAACATAGGAAGTTCCATCGCAACATGAGGAGGAACTTCTTTCCTTTGAGGGTGGCAGAGCCCTGGCAGAGGCTGCCCAGAGAGGTGGTGGAGTCGGCGACTCTGGAGACATTCCCAACCCGCCTGGACGCCATCCTGTGCAACCTGCTGTAGGTGGACCTGCTCTGGCAGGACGGTTGAACCAGATGATCTCTAGAGGTCCCTTCCAACCCTTAACATTCTGTGATTCTGTAAAGTAGATCTCTTGCTCCCTCAAATCCCTTAAAAAAATCATACAATATTTGTGCAATGCGCAAGAAAAATTGCAATAAAGTTTTGGGGAAGGAAGGAGAAGAGAGGTTCTCTGCTGAAATAGGGTAGACTGTAGGTATATGGGGAGCTGCACAAGAAATCATGGAGATGACTAGGCTCTCAAGTGGCAGAATAAGAATTTATTGTGCAGAGAGGCTCTGGCTTTAATGAGGAGCTACTGGTTCAACCACCTGCTAATCCCTGCTGCTTCATATCCAACTGCCATGCAACCTTAGGGGCTTTGAACCTTAGTCTGACACATGCAAAGGCTACGTAATCTCCACTGAAGATTAGTTACGCAAATAATGTTGTCCCATAGAGATGTACTGTGTTTTAACATGATAAAAATAGCTGTTAATTGCTTAGATACCGTGGAATCTCGGTGCAAAGGTATCTTTTTATACATGAATTGGGAGTCTAATGGTAAAGTAAGTTAAAGTAGTCTAGTTAAAACATTAAAAATTCTTTTTGGATGGTGTATTCTTGCAATTTTTATGTTCCTCTTTACTAACTTGATCTAACTTCTTCTTATTAAGGCCTTAAGCAGTCACACTGCGTTTACCAAACACAGTGAACAACTGGGAACTGAGGAGGGAGAAGTGGAAGAGATGGACACCTTAGATCCTCAGACTGGCCTGTTTTACAGATCTGCCCTGACACAATCGCAGGCACAAAAACAGCAAAAACTGAGTCAGCCGCAGCTGGAACAGACTCAACTGCAAGTGAAAACTCTGCAGTGTTTCCAGACTAAGCAGAAGCAGACAATCCACCTGCAGGCCGATCAAATCCAGCACAAACTCCCACAAATGCCCCAGCTTTCTATAAGACATCAAAAGCTAACCCCCCTGCAGCAAGAGCAAGCACAGACCAAACCAGATGCACAGCACCCCCCCCACCACATGATGGCCAAAGAAAGGCAACTCCCTACCTTAGTGGCACAGCCACAGCAAACTGTAGTACAGGTGCTGGCAGTAAAAACCACGCAGCAGCTGCCCAAACTGCAACAGGCACCAACGGCACAAAAAATCTACGTGCAACCCCAACCCCCCCAGAGTCAAATGCAGCTACCTGCCTCTTCAGAGAAACAGCCAGCAAGCCAGGTAACGGAATATTGATAGCATGCAAAATACACATCGCTGTTCAAGGAAAAAAAAAAAAAATTATCAAAACACCAACCCTGTCGCTGTAGCAGTGTTTTGTCCTGGCAAGAGAGAACTCCTCATTCCGCTGGTATTAATTGCCCCATCAGAAGGTTGACACTAGGAAAGAGAAGCACATGTTATAGGGGAAAAAAAAAATCCATAGAGCTCACAAACGTGTTTTGTTGGACAGTTTTTATGAATTTCTGCCACCACTGGTGCATGGAATTTGTCCCTAATTATTTTCTTTTAATTTTTAGCTATGACACGTTATTAATTTCCGTTCCCGTAGCACTTTTTATTTCTGTGGAAATAAAGATGAATACACTGCAGTCTCCTGAGGCTCTCCATTGTACGTCTTCCTTTGTAGTTTACATCTTCCTGAAATGATACGGCTTTTGTGTACAGGAGTAATTAGTTTTTTCCTTGGGAGGGGAAAATGTAAAGACCAAGGAACATGGGGGTGGGGAGGGAAAGTATTTTAACTTAACTCCAGAAAAGTACAATTATTTTTATTTTTTTTTTTTTGGCCCTTTCAGGAATACATGTGAAAACAAGAGGGTTAACAAACTTCACATGGGGATGTAAATCCCAAAGGAAAACAAGGCTGCTGTGGTATTGTACTGCTACAATCCTTATCTAGCAGCCTAAAAAGCTGCTTTTCCCCAGGCTTCGATTAACTGTTACCATATCATTGCTAATTCCTTTGTTAAAACACTTGAGTTTCAACTGTCTTCCTAATAGCAAGTATGTTGTTTGTGCCATACTGTCCTTGGAAATATTGATGAGATTTTCAGTTTAAAAAAAGAAAAAGATAAATAATAATCTAGCTGTAACATGCACAACAAAAAATTTGATTTTCAGGTGCAGCATCCAATTATAACGCAAGGATCCACTGTTACAAAGATAACTTTTGAGGGGCGTCAGCCTCCTCCTGTTCCAAAGGTAGCAGGTGGCAGTTCTGTGCCCAAACTGGCGTTGCCGGTTACCAGCCTATTTCCCACGCAGGCATCCGCGAAGACAGCAGTAGCAGATATTTTGAGAGTGTCTATGGTGGAAGCTCAGATTGATACAAACCTAGAACGTACGATAGCGGATCCCCCAGACGAGGCCATGTCCACTAGTAAACTCGCTAGCGAAGCAGAGTCGTCACCTTGTACCCAGGTGCCGAGGGTGACTGCAGTAGGGATGACGGCAACTTCCATCCCCCAGCAACAGACACGTACAGAATCCAGTTCAAGTCCTCCTGCTGTTGGTCCTACTTTAACAGAGAGGAAACTCGATGCACAAGGAATGCCTACAACAAACCAGTTTATACACATTCAGAGTATATCACAAAAGAAAGCTGAAGAGAGTTCATCAGAAATTGTTATCCAGGTAAGAGAAGACCAGAGCAAATAAGGCAAAGGTTGAGCAGAGCAAACTCGTGTCTAGTGTGATATCAACTGAACGGTGTTCGAGTATTTTTGTTTTCCTTCCCCAGTTTTTGGTTCTTTTTCTGCTCTTAGGCTTGTAATGGATTACTACTTCGAAGTGTGTAATTCGTAAATTGAGCTGGAGTTTCTCTAGTGCTGTATCATTCGCTGTGTCCTCGGTGCCTTCCTTTCTTTTTCGGTTAAGAAAACCAAGCTCATCTAATTTGACAAAGTACTTCCATATGAAATGCTTAAAAATGCAACCTTCGCCACTTACTGTGGAACTACCATCTAGAATTTTTTATAGTATCGGTTTATGGTTACCACTGAGTATAAAATCAGTGCGAAAAAAATGAAGTAGTGGGGTTGTTCTACTTATGGGGAAAGTTCAGCAAATGAGGTCTGGATTCAGAAGAACGCTTGTTAACTTCACTTGTAACCAGTCTTGCCGCTTCTGAGGTACTGACTATTGATCTTTAGCCTAAATGCTTTGAGTCATCGTCTAACTGATATTTTCATTGATTCTGCTGTCTTAAATATGATGTTTTATGATGTAACTACGTGGTCAGAATGTCAACTGCGAAAGTGTTTAAGTCATCTGAGGATGCACAGTGGTATAATAGGAACCTCTGTAGACAAGTTGGCATTGTGTATGTTTGCACAAACAATAGCGTGGATTGAAATGGTTTTATTGTGTATCGTGTTTGTGTTGCAGTGAAAATACTTCTGATGTGGGAAAATAATTTGTGTACTACAGAGCTTTTAAATTTTGCATGTTACTTTGTAAAATCTTCATTGCAGCTGACTTCGCTTTTGTAGAAATTATCATTTTTGTACTCATTTTTAGACCTTATTTCCCTAAATAGACAAAGGTAGATTTCGGGTTTACTTCAAATCTGTGTATTTTGAGAATCTGCGTTGTTTGTCATTGTGGCATACTACGAGCTGTTTCAAAAGTAAAATACTGCCCAGGTTTTCAGTTGTCTGATGTTGTAGATTTAGTTTCTAGGACCTATAGAAGTGTAAATAGAAATAAATAGCTCAGATCCGTTGTGTTTCCTCAGCCCCTGTTACTGCTGAAGCTCTTGAGCAGGGCCGGTGCTCGTATTACATCACGCACAAAAAATGTGGCTAGTCTAGAGTTCCTATCTGAATGTCTTGTCTGAAAAAGATAAGAAAAAGATAAGGCTGAAGAAAGTATTACCTCTGCTTTGCATTTGGGGAATGAAAGATGGTGGGCATTGGCGGTTGAGGTGTCGATTGTGCTTTCACGGGCGTCTAGTGAAGATCTAAGGCCAAGATCAGTGCTTCAAGAGCAAGATTATTCAGATTTTATTTTTCACCACCTAATCCAGTGAAGGGGTGCTTTGGAGGTTTAGCTAACCTAACGTAACATGCCTTAGCTAGGGAAAGTTGCTCTTGGAAACCCAATATCCCTTTTCCACGCGTACCTGCGCTTGCATAGATGCCTTTACCTGTGGAAACTGTGTGTTTAAACATAAATCTTTTCTTTCTTTCAGACTATCCCTCACTATTCCATCCCTTGTCACTCCAGCTCCAATGTGGTAGTAGAACCCAGCGGGCTCCTGGAGCTCAACAACTTCACCAGTCAGCGCCTTGACGACGAGGAGACGGCAATGGAGCAAGACGTGGACAGTAGCACTGAGGACGGCACTGAGCCCAGCCCCTCTCGAAGTTCTGCTGAACAATCCTAAGGAATTGGGACACTGGAGTGCACTTTAAAATAGCTTCGGATTTTGAGTATCCAAGATGCCCTTGTATTGTGATGTCCTAGAGCACTTTGCCTATTAGAGTTGTTCATCGGACCCTTGAAGCATCAGTGTGTTTTAACAAGATGGTATTGCAAAAGCTGCATCTTAAAAATTCTTTCTAAAAAAGAAAAAGAAAACAAAGATGTAGTTCCCAAGATTTAGTAAACCTGTGACAGTGGAATGTACTCCAGTTAAAAAGCAAATCTGCAGCGCATTCTACAGCTCGTGCGATTGAAGCCCTTGGCCAGATACTGAAACAGCTTTCAGTGAAAAGGGATTGTTATTTTGCTGTGTCTTTTTGTTAGCTGTTGAGCAAAACACCATCAAAAAAAAAAAAAAAGAGAAATGTTTAATAAATATTTGTATTTTTAAATAGCATGTGAGAGAAAAAGTGTCTCTGACAGTGCTGGAAAAGCCCCAGGAATTTTGGAATTGGTTAGCTTTCTTGCACTTGTGCTCACTTAGAGTTAAGATTTTTTCATAAGCCGAAAAATATAGTTTATTTTTTTAAAATTCTTTTTGGTGAATGTTTGGAAATATCACTAACTGGTAGCAAAGTGGATTTGCTAGTGGATTTTTGTTTTCATGCTTTACAGGAAAGTAGGGTAACGGTGTATGAGGCATTTCTTTGTGCCATAAGCACGTGAAATGCTCATCTACTCTAGTTAATCTTTGATTATTTATTTAAATATAAAATTTAAAGTGAGGCCAAGTTGTTTAAGAAGTTCCTGTGAAACAGGCAGGTGTGTTAATTCTAATACGAACGGGGACAGGAGGGGAGGATGCATTTTGCTGTAAAGCAGTTTTTCAAAATTGGGGATAAGTGGTTCAACGTCTTTCAAAGTTGAACCTCTGAATTTAGAAGTGAGCTAAGGCTTTTAAAAAAAAATACGAAAAAATCTGTATTTTACTCTTACATGCTGTTTTTAAAGTTACCATTTGGGGAGTTTAAAAGCTTAAATTGGTATACAGCGATGGATTGCAGACATTAGCCTTACAACTTGGCTTGTTGAAGCAATACATGGGGGTTTTGTGATAGTTACAAGCCACCAAGAGGTTTGGGTTCAGATGGGATAAGAGAACCAGTTTTAATACGTTCTGCTAATGAAGACAATACTTTTTTTTTTCAAATGTATATAAAAACACATTTTTAACTGTTTTGTATAGATTTCATTATAAATAACTAAGCATTTTAAGACTTGGACATATCATTTAATTGTATATACATCTATCAGCCTAACTGCCCACTTCTTGGTGCTGAAGTACTACTGTAAGTAGATTTCATCCAAAGTCTAATACAGTTTTTTGCGTCAGGTTTTTTTTTTTAAGCTGTGATTTGAGTGTTGATATTGTAGTTAAGCTTAAATTCCAACTAGAGTAACTCAAACTAAAAATACAAAACCTAAAAAACCCCATTTATCTTACTTGTCCTGAGTATCCACCTATGTAAGAACATGCAGTAACCCCTAGATGGTGCTCTTGGTTTTTTTAGCTAGCCTTAGTTATTTTATAAATTAAGTCCCTATATTCATACACTTTTTTTTCCCCTTCTGTTTCCTTTTCTATCAGCATTAGTGCCAAAATAATGTAGTTTATTCTGGTGAAGTGTCCTGATGAAATTCAACACGCAAATGCCAGAATGGTGGGGTAGGGAACTCATTATTTTTGTGTTACCTTTATGTTGGAATAGGTGTTGGTTTGGTTTCTGCTGTACTTAGTGCTCAGGACGGAAGAGAATAATATATATGAAGTGAAATATACCATATTTCCTTCTCTAGTGAAAAAAAAACAAAACCAAAACCAACAAACCAACCAAAAACCCCAAACCCTAAAAGTATGCCATTCTTGGTGTTTTCAGGTTTTGATAGTTATTTAGGGGCCTTTACTCATGTTTAAATGAAATAACGGTGACCAACAAGAGCGACTAAGTTACGATCTAAGTCCTGAAAGTCCCACATTGCTCCAGAATGGCAAAAAGCTGTTTAATCCCGATTTTACTGCCAGTGGGATTGGACAGTCTGGTGTGATTTGTAGATGCCAGCGTGAGGCATAGTTGTAGTTTTCCATACAGTTACAAAAAGCCCAAAGCAGATGACACACAGTTCCGCTGCCTTGTATCACGTTGTTGTTGTCACCTGGGGTCTTGCAGTATTTTGAGTGTCCCTGGCACATCTGGGACTGAAAGGCCATAAGAATATAAAGTAGAACAAGGGGATTTTGCCCAAGAACTTTGCCTTAAATTATGATTTAGGTGAGTGAATGTATGTGCTCTCTCCAGCCAAAACCAGATACTAGCAAATGGCATAAGGTGAATTCAGCACTCCTAATGCATTAAGTAAATTGAGTTGTGGTCCAATTTATTCCAATGTTTTTATTGTAAGATACTTGTTTGCGTCTTTAGTGATGAATTTACAGCAGAGGTAGGAACAGCTACAGTGAACTATTTGACAGTTCCTTGAAAACAGCACATCTCGATTATAAAAACACGAAAGCTTTTAGTGTGGCAATGAGGCAATTGTGTTCAGACTGGCAAATTGAAGCATGTGGTGGGGGTATCCAGGGGTCACAGAAGAAATTTAGAAAAAGGACTTTTTGTAATCGGTGGATTCATTCTTGAAACTCCTCTCTTGATGCTTTCCCAAACTGAGCTGAATTTTTTTCAGATTCCCTGATTTGCCTATTCTAGCACTTCACCGTATAAACACCTTTAATAATAGGGAATATGCAAGTTGAGCTAAAATTTAGGGTCAAGATGTTAATTTATTTTCCTAGCTATTTGATTTTTGACGACAACTGTAAGAAGACAGGGTTGGAGCGTTTGTCCTTCTCCCCCTTTTCATAAACTCCGGGCAGCGCTGCCTCTTCCTTGTCCTGCCCTGCAGATGCACAGATTTTTTGTGCCTGCTCCTGGGATACATACGTCGTCCTGCTGCAGCCACGAATCCGCTCCTGACTGCCTCAGAAATATTACTGAGCTGCTAAAAATAAATCATCAGGGGGTGCCTGATAACATTTGCCTATCCCTTCTCCCTAATAAGCTGCGTCTTCCTGAAATGAGTTTTGGAGTCCTTCCTCGGAACAGAAGGAAGATGAGCCGTGGTGAGGATGGTGAGCTTTGGTACTGGGAATTAGCAGCTAATGGGCTCGTAACTCGGCAGGAAGCTGGGGGTGAATTGGAGAACATGTGAAGTGACATGGAATCGTACAGTCATAGAATGGTTTAGGTCAGAAGGGGCCTTAAAGATCATCTAGTCCCACCCCCTGCCCTGGGCAGGGACACCTCCCACTGGACCTGGTTGCCCCAAGCCCCATCCAACCTGGTCTTGAACCTCCAGGGATGGGGCAACCACAGCTTCTCTGGGCAACCCCGGCCAGGGGCTCACCACCCTCACAGCCAGGAATTTCTGCCTGAGACCTAATCTACATCTCCCCTCTTCCAGTCTGAAGCCGTTCCCCTTCACCCTATCATTACATGACCTTAGAAAAAGTCCCTCTACTGCTTTCTTGGAGCCCCTTTCAGGTACTGGAAGGCTGCTATAAGGTCTCCCCAGAGCCTTCTCCAGGCTGAACCCCGCCAGCTCTCCCAGCCTGTCCTCCCAGCAGAGGGGCTCCAGCCCTCCCAGCATCTCCGTGGCTGCCTCTGGCCCTGCTCCAACAGGAGCATGAAAGAGTCGCTTTGCATTTGGCATTTTAACAAATGTGCTCTGGTGCTGCAGTATTACCTGAGTTTTCTAAAAAAAGATGCTAAGAAAGTAAAATTAGAGCAAGTACTGAAACAAGGGAGGAGATGTGGGCAGTCACAGAGGACTATACATTTTTCTGGAAAGATTTAACAGTTGGAGTAAAAGTATTTTCAGTCTCAGTCTTTCTTCCACTGACAAAACGAGCTTTTGAAATTTCAGGGCGAAACAGAAAAACAGAAGCTACTCGCTGTTGTGTCATCTTACACGTGGAGCATCCTTTGAAAGAATGCGTGACTAAATAGATGGGATTAAAAAAAAAAAAAAGAGGAGGGACCTTTGGAAAAAAAATCAAAAGCCAGAGAAACTCAAAACTAAACGCTTTTTTCTCTCTAGTGTATAAATAGTTCCTGAAGTCTAAGGGTTTCACAGATGAGGGTGGTTGTGCATCCCCATAGGTTCACTGCAAAGGTGGATGGTTTCGGCTTGGCAATGTTCAATCCAGAAAAGACTCTGAGCGTAATTTAAGGTAATGAACTAGAAAAATCATGTTGTTTTCAGGCTTCGCCTATATTTGAAAAATAGTCCGTTTAGCGCCTGAGTGTCTATGCTGGGCTCGGGAGTTGCTCCTTTCCCTGGATTTGATGTAAACCACGAAGGATGATTGCTAACAGCCTGGGCAACGTTTCCTTCCTTGCTGTGGGGCTTTGAGGTTTTCCCCTACCCAAAGCCTGTCCTGAAAATCTGTGAATCTGGTTTCTTCCAGTAGAAAGGTGACACATAGCTGATGATAAATTTGGAGCTTAATATCATTTACCAAAGAGAAAGTTAGGAAAGAAGTTCCTTAGGATGTATTTGTGGGTTCCTACGCAAGAAGAAATTGTCATTAGTGGCTCTTTAGTCTGTATAGAGGCATAGGAATGGAAACTTGGGAAAATCAATACCAAGATTGAAGATAATTAATTAGAGCTACCAGATAGTGTCGTGTTTTCTGTCATTTGGAGTCTTTTCTCTCCAGCAAGCACAGGAGCTGCTGGTTGAAATCCAGCAACCTCGTGTCTCATATAGTGATGATGAAACTAGACAGCTGCATTGGTATCTTAAGGCTTTAAAGTGGAAAAAAAGAATTAAAAAAAAAGAAATTAAATAGTCAAGGTGGTACCTTGAGGCAGCTGGAGCTGGGACTGGCAAATGGAGGTAACTGGTGATCTTGGATGGGTTGTGATGGAGGTGGCTTTTTTTCTGTTTCACTGTACTTGGGTGAAAGGATAAGAAGTACCTGGGAACTTGTTCATCATTCTTAGAGAAAAAGAGTCTTCAAAATATTTGGGGCAGGATATGTACTAAGAGGTTTTTAAGCACTGGGGACTGAAGAGTAACAGCATGGCCTTGAATAATTTTTGGAGTCTAGGACTGTTAGAATTGTCCAATAAATACTACTCCAGATGAAGTCCTACTCAAAACTTCCTTGGATTTTGGTTTTGCCCAGTACTTGGCTGCTTTTCAAAACCAGAATTTCTTGCGATGGTATCTTGATGTCTTTCTCCATTTTCCATCTCTCAGTAAGTTTTTAGCGGTTTTGAAGTTTTCTGGGATCTTGTTTTCTGCAGCTGCCTTTATTAAATGGATTTTGTCATGAAGGTACTGGTATCACCTAACTGGGGGTGGGCGATGAGGATCGTGGGCTCTTCGGGTTATCAGTGAACCCTGCGGAGGGTGGTAGGGATGTCAGCCAACCTCGCAGGGACTACGTGTGGGATTTAGACTCCATAGAATGGTTTGGGTTGGAAGGGACCTTTAAAGATCACCTCATCATGTCACTTGAATGCCCAGACTACCTAGTGTGAATCCTCTGTGATGGAGCTTTTGCTAAAACTTTGAACATTCTTAGCGTGAGAGCCTGCCTCATTTATTACTCATTAGAGCAAACGCGGGTCAGGAATTGCAGTCTTTTCTGCTAACAAATCCAGTTTTTCTCTTTTTTTCTGTCAGCCAGAACTGTCCCGGCGGCTTGTAGGACTCTGGTACTTTGGGACTTCCTTCACATCTGTCTCTACCAGAGGCCAAATAAAGACTCTGGAAGTCCCTTTGCACAGGCTTTTATCACTGTTCAGGATGCTGCTTTTTTTAAATTTATATATATGTGAGCGCCTAACAGGCTGGCTGCCTGTAGAGATGATAGTGAGTCTGTCACTGCTGCCCTGTAGCCATCAGCATGGTCATTGTCTCCACAGGCATAAACCCTTTGAGCTGGATGTTTGGTCAAGCCTGTCTTTTCCTGCAGACTAGTTAGTCTTTAACTGCCACGTTACTCTTTGATATTGCAGCCTTTTTTAAAAGCAAAGCAAGCCAATGTGCAGGGTGTCTTTTGCTTGGTGTCCCTTCCAGGTCCCTTTTCCTAATTCTTTTTGTTCCTAGGAAGCTGCTTTCCCCATAAGTTTGATTCAGACCTGTAATCTGCTCTGCTCTCTCCCATTCTTCTTGCAAGAATCAAAATCATAGAATGGTTTGGGTTCGAAGAGACCTTTAAAGACCGTCTAAGCCAACCCTCTTCAATAAGCAGGGCCATCTTCCAGTAGATCAGGTTGCTCAGAGCCCCGTCCAACCTGACCTGGAATATTTCCAAGGATGGGGCATCTCCCACCTCTCTGGGCAACTTGGGCCAGTGCTTCACCACCTTCATCATATAAAAAAAATTCTTACTTATATGAAGCTGTGTATAATATGTAATTTCCATGGAGAGAATGGGAATGCTTTCATCCCTTCCTTGCGAGAAACTGCTCAGTGCCTGAGACCTCAATAGCAAAGGACTGGGAAAGGTTCTTCACGTGGTCAGTGAGGTTGGCAGGAACCTCTCTGGAGATCATCTAGTCCAACCCTGCTGCTCAGAGCAGGGCCAGCTGGGGCAGGCTGCTCAGGACCGTATCCAGTTGGGTTTTTTGGAAATCTCTCGTGATGGAAACTCAACAACCTGTGCCAGTATTTGACCACCTGCACATTCATTTTTTTTCCCCCCTCATATTTAAGTGGAATGTTGTGGTTTTTAGTTTATGCTTGTTGGAAATCTTCTTTACACCCCCATCAAGTATTTACACACACAGAGGAGATCCCCTTTCAACCTTACGCCCGCAAACATGAATGGTTGCAAAATCCATGATACAATATACTTTGAGAAATTCCTTCCGTTTTAAGTTTTCAATAACCTGGCCCAAGGCATGACGCTTGCCTTGGGATGTTCTGCTTCTGACTTGAGTCCCCACTGGTGGGAGGGTTTCAACTGCAAGGAATGTGAAATTTGCTGCTTTCAGGCCTCTGGGAAATAAATGCAGTTATACCCATTGTCATGGCAGCTTGGAGAGATGATAGCCATGGGCTTTTGGGAGCGTGAAAATAATACCAGGAAATGGTTTGAAATTATACCCAGAAAGGCTGGAATAAGATTTTCCTGTTGTGTATCACATGGGGAAGATGCTGCCTCCTCCAGAGTCAGGATCAGGCATGGGGTGTCTATGTGTCCCAAAGGACTTTGTTTCAGGGTTATGAATAGTCCTGGCCTGAGGTAAAACAGCTGATTTTCTGTTCAGTAATGTCGCCCAAACCACGACATGAATTTATCCAGAAATTAATTTCTCCCAGTGAAACAAGAACACGTTATGTTATGGTTTTTAATTTATCTTACTCTGCTTCTTTTTTGGTTGGTTTGTTTGTTTCCTGTTAAGATTTTTTTTCTTTGTTTGAACTAAATGTCACAGTGAGATGTCATAGCGAGCCTGGGCTATTTATAGTGGAAAACAGCAGTATCTTGACTTTCAAAGTCTCTAGCACAGAACTAAAAGCACAACTTTTCTGGTCAGGAAATGGCAAATGTTTGTTTTGAAATAAGCAGTAAAAGCAGAGCCTGTAGTACAAACAGCTACTTTGGGGTACTGTGAGGGAGGAGGAGTGCCTTTTTGGGCACCGGGACTGCATAAAATAATACTGATCCTGAGCCAAGTGTGAGATTATTTTAATTTTTTTTTAATATTTTTTTCCTGTTGTGATTGCCTTTCTCCTTGTCCTGGCAGGTGGATGAAGATGCTCTTCCCTCTGTAGTTACACTTTTCAGACCTTTTCCCCTTTCATCAATTTTCAGCCCTTCTCCTGTTAGCAACAGCTGAGAAAGGGTGGTCACAGGAAGGAAAAAAAAAAAAGCAAGTTATTTCTGTCCATCACCGCAGTGAAGAGAGGATGTGTCTTACTGCTGCAGCTGGGAACGGGGCCGGTTCACGTCCACTTGATCGTGTTGCTTTTAGATCAAACTATAGAGGTTATTCATAGACTCATAGAATGGTTTAGGTTGGAAGAGACCTTAAAGATCATCTAGTTCCAACCCCCTGCCATGGGCAGGGACACCTCCCACTAGACCTGGTTGCTCCAAGCCCCGTCCAACTTGGCCTTGGTTATTTGAACAATAAGAAATTATTTTGTTAGTCCATGAGGGTAAGAACTGTCCTAGATTGTCATGTCTCCTCTGATGCTTTGCAAATCCTGCAGTCTCCTGGAAGCCATCTGCACTCAGGGAATTAAAGTGTGTCCTGAGGGGACATCCCAGACGAGCAAGGACTGAGCGTGAAGGGTCTTTGGAGAGTGCATGGTACACGATCCCACTGTGGTAGAAGTGGAGATCCAATGTAAAGGGTCAAGGAAAAAGAAAACTGCTGCATCAATAGCTCCAAAAAAAAAAAAATACTCTCTTTCTACTGTGGTTTTGCATGATCTCAAAGCATGTGGGACATATCCCCATCTCATTCCATCTGTCCGGTTTTCTTCATACGAGGATGTAGTAATGAGATTAAAAAAATCACCTTTAATACAGACTGTCCAGCTAGAACTTTGTCTGTTTGGTTTTATGTGTTGTTTGGTTTTTTTTGTTTTTTTTTTTCCCCCCCAAACCAAATTTTGTGATTTGATTGGAAAATAGAACCTGCTCTTTATTTAGAGGCACTATGGTGCTGCTTTTTGTAATAAGTTAAAATAAGAACATATGAAATCATTGGGGGGAAAAAAAAAAAAAAGAAAAAAAAGAAAAGAATTGACCTAAATTGTGACTGAAATCCTTTTGGGAATGAAAAGGTTTCTGTTGAATTGGTTTTCGTATGTGCTGTGTTTTCTGTTTTTTCCTTGGTTTGTTTTGGACATGAAATAGAAATACTATATTGGTTTGAGAAGAGGTTAAAAACAGCATGAGAACAAACCACAAGAAGTAGGAAGTAGCACAAGTTTAGTGAGAACAAAGTTTTGTAGTTGCACTGTTCCCAGAAATAGGGATATTTGTTTTCCTCTCCGGACTTTTACTTGTACGTTCTCCCTTGCAGCCACATTTGGACTGTGGTGACGCAAGCCACTAACAAAGCACTGTAGCGAGCTCCCACTTTCTAGTATTTCTTAATATTGAAAAAGTGTCCCGAGAAGGATTTGGGTGCTCAGAAATGTGTTTTCAAGTGCATCAGTCTATGGTTGGATGCAATAGCAATTAGCGAGCACTGTGCAGCCTCCTCTTCTTGCATGAAAATATAGAATATAGATCCATGGGTGACCACGGCATGATTTTGGCTTTGATTTATGATTTTTGCTCAAACCTTCCATGTAAATGTGCAACACGCAAGCCCAGAAGGACTAATTTGAGAAATGGAAGGCTGCCTTCCCTATAAAGCAGTGATTTTGGTCAGGATGGAGCCTGGCTAGCTTTACCTTGAGGACACACGAACTCCTTTGGTTGCTGATGCTGCTTCAATGCCTCCCTCTGAATTTGTCCTGAGGGATGGCCAAGTTCTCCTGTGATAGATGGGATTAAGGACACCAAAATAACAATAAAGATCTGCCAAAGCATCTTAAGACAAAGAACCCAGGGAGATACTCCAAACCAAAGCTGGCTAGTACAGAGAGCACAGGATAGGGATTTATTAGAAATAATTGTTATAAAGTTAGACTGATATTAGTGTATGGACTCAGTACGAAATTGCCTGGTCTGCTCGGCTGCTGTGAATGTGCCCTGGGGCTTGGAGTTACCACTGAATTAGGGTTGGCACAGGTGCTTTATGGAAGAGTATTGTGGCTACGTTTGGAAATAAAATAGGAACTTTAGGTTGAAATAAACTGGGGTTGGGGAATGGGAGTTGCAAACTTTGAAGCTGAGGGTAAACGTAACATGGATCATTTCAGTTCTCTCAACGAAAGTGCAGGAAGACACAAGGACAGCTCTGGCCCTGGAGCTTTAGTCCCCTTGCAAGAGTGGAGCAGAAGTGATCTGGGACACTGCTTGCCTTGGGCGCGTGTGGCGTCCAAAGATGATGAGTGGGACATGTGAAATGATAGTGTGCAGGTGCCAGCAGGACAACTGGAGGGGAACTACCAAAATCCCCTACTGAGAGCTGCAGCTTCTGTTAGAGTGAGATGTGGTTAGCCCTGGTTTGTAGGCAGATCACAGTCATAGAATCATAGAATGGTTTAGGTTGGAAGGGACCTTAAAGATCATCTAGTTCCATCCCCCTGCCCTGGGCAGGGACACCTCCCACTGGACCTGATTGCCCCAAGCCCCATCCAACCTGCCCTTGAACACCCCCAGGAATGGAGCTTCTCTGGAAAAACTGGGCCAGGGTCTCACCACCCTCAGAGTGAAAAATTCCTTTCTGAGATATAATCTAAATCTCCCCTCATCCAGTTTGAAGCCATTACTCCTTGTCCTGTCACTACATCTCCTTGTAAAAAGTCCCTCTCCAGCTTTCTTGTAAGGCCGCTCAGGTAGTGGGAGGCCACTCTAAGGTCTCCTGGAGCCGCCTCTTCTCCAGGCTGGTGATTGATTTGACGGTGGCAAACTTGTTTGCCAAGCTTACAAAGGCTCTCAAAGTAAAACAAAGTTATCAAGTTCCTGACTAAGATGGACTAAGCATCCCATTACCTCATTCCTCCTCACTTCCACCCCTAGAAAATAAATTTTAAATTCCCCAACTTCATTCTTAAAGCTGCTGAAAATCACGTTTCCTGTCCGACAACTTCCTTATGAGAGTGAGGTTTGTTTTCATCACAAATCATAACATTGGTTCCAGCACAAAGGATGTCCTTTATGTGGTTGCCAGAGGACTTCACAGTTTTTCTTTCCTTTCTTCTTGGTCCTTTTCTTCACAGAATTTATGGTCATACTACAGCGATCTCTACAGCATAGAGATTAGCAGGATGACTGTAACATAATGAATGGAGGTTTTCAGGTCAAATCTAAGTAAAGTTCCCCTTGGAAATTACTGAGAAATTCCTTAGTTAGTTAGCGTGGCTGTGGAAAAGCATGCAGCCACTTCCTTACCATAGGTCTAGAAAAGAGAAGAGCTCTGCTGTGCGATGTTCGGGAGGAGTGAGCGTGGCATGCTGACTGCATGGCACAAAGCAAGATAGAATCACAGAATCCCCTAGGCTGGAAGGGACCTTTGAGATCATCCAGTCCAACCATCAACTCAACACTGCCAAACCCACCACTAACTCATGTCCTTCAGCTTGACATCTACCCACTTTTTAAGTACCTCCAGGGATGGCAATTCCACCACTGCCCTGGGCAGCCCGTTCCAATGCTTGATAACCCTTCCGGTGAAGAAAGTTTTCCTAATATCCAATCTAAACCTCCCCTGGTGCAACTGGAGGCCATTTCCTCTTGTCTTATTGCTTGTTACTTGGGAGAAGAGACCGACCCTCACCTCTCTACAACCTTCCAGACAGTCTACCCCCAGCCTTCATTTTGATGGGGTCCTAGTGGACAACAAGCTCAGTATTAGTGAACTGTCTTCTGCTGTGGCAAGGAAACCCAACAGGATGCTGGGTTGCATCAACAAGGGCATTGTCAGCAGAGATGGAGAAGTCATTATCCTACTCTACTCAATGCTTGTCAGGCCATACCTGGGATACTGTGTTTGGTTTTGGTCCCCACTGTACCAAAAAGATATGGAGAGGCTGGAGAGGGTCCAGAGAAGGGCCACCAAGATGATCCAAAGACTGGGAAGTCTGCTGTATGAGGGAAAGTGGAGAGAACTGGGTTTATTCAGCCTTGAGAAAAGAAGGTTTAGGGGAGACCTTATCACCATGTTCCAGTATTTAAAGGGTGGCTACGAAGAGGATAAAGACTTCCTTTTTACAAGGAGCCACATGGAAAAGACAAGGGGTGATGGGTACAGTTTATTCCTGGCAAGATTCCAATTGGACACAAGAGGACAATTTGTCACAATGAGAACTATCAGCCATTGGAATAATCTCCGCAGGGAAGGGGTGGATTCCCCCACACTGGACACTTTTAAGATTCAACTGGACAGAGTGCTGGGCCATCTTCTCTAGGCCTGGCTTTTGCCAAGAATGGTTGCACCAGATGATCCCTGAGGTCCCTTCCAACCTGGTATTCTATGACTCTATGTTGAGTTGCACATGTTTGTTGGCTTTGGAGAGACAGATGAGCTACCCCGCAGGTAGGTGAATCCCATAGGCCATTGAGAAGCAGGAAGGAAGGAAGAAAGAGGAACTCTTTTGCAGCCCAGGACTGGTGAGATCAACAGGTTAGTTATGAATTGATGCATGAGCTTGCAAACATCAGGTTGTCAATCATGCTATTGAGAGGTGTGGTGATATCAACCATGCAATCACTACCACTGTCCTATGGGATGTGCAGAGTCCCACATGTGATGAAATTTTACAGTACAATAGTGAGGATAGAAATGATACTAACCCCTGAGGATCCATGGATTCTCCTGTGAGGGAGCTAACATGCCTTCGTCCTTCCTCTTGTTTTTCATCTGTGTGGTCTTTGGTGATACTATACTGTTATCTATAAATAAACAAGCCTGCACTGCAAAAACAGTCACCCTTCCTGGACATCCCATTTGCTACGACATCCATGGCAATGTGGCTTAAAGTAATGACAGCTCCTTTGTTGGTTTTTGAGATCACTGGTGAGTCCTGGAAGATAAGAGGCAGTGGGAATGTCAGGCCGCACCTGAATAGCCTGGATTTTGTGCCTGTGGAAAATTATGATTGTTTCTCCTACAGACTTAAGATTTCCTTGTTCTGTTTCTAACTTTTTCTTTTTGTTGATTTATGAAAATTCAAATGTTTGTGATTTGAGCCCTTCATTTATTATATTCCACCCATCCTGTTCATCATATTCTTCGTTGTAGAGTGTGCATCCCTCGTTGCTACGAAACCACTGTGAGAAGCCCAATGAAATGGGGCAATCTCACTCCTGCACTTCAGGCTGTCTTGTGTGTCTTGTCCAGCGGACTCGTCTACTTGTCTTCTGCTTCCCTCGGCCAGACGTGTTGTGTATTGCAGTGTAGTAAGTAGTAACTTATGTTAACATAACACTCACTGTTGCTGCTGTTGGAGTCTTGCCAAAAATATTGTTAGGTTTATTTGTCAGATTTTAATACCAAAACATAAATAATCCAACCCAAGAGAGCTTAGTGTAGATACCTTCTGGTTGGCTTGGCAGGGACCCAGCCTAGCTGTGTGTTGACACAACACGTTCCATGCTGAGCATGGTGTCTTGGCTACGGTCTTGTTCCTCTGTGTTTGTGGCAGTGACGTTCCCACTTTGCTGTCATGGTCTGTTCGAGTTCATCCTGTTCTTGCACAAACCATCCATTTTTGAAAACTTTCCTCTTAATGTTATTGCCTTGTGCTGATCCACCTTCTCCTGACCAGAGAGGAGCCACCACGAAGGATGCTTGTGAAAGAAACTCTGGGACTCACTCCTGTTTCCTCTCCCCTAGTCTTTTATTGGCACAAAATTTTAGTTTTCCATTACTACTTAGACAGCACCAGTGTCTTCTGAACTACATAGGGTAATGCTGGTAATAAGAGCAAGGGATCCCTGGGATTTCCAATGCACTAAGGACAATGAGGAGCTCAGGGCCACATGTAGTGCGAATGGGTTAAACCAAGATATTAAAGGCCACCGTTATTTTGGGTTTCCATGGGGGCCACAGCTTCAACTTCTGTTTGCTTTTAGGTTCAGCTACTGATCATTTATTGTTTCATTAAAAAAAAAAAAAAAAAAAGTTGTTTTGTCAAAGTAATAGAACTTGATTATAATGCAAGCAGAGAAAGACCGCTGTTTGGGAAAGACTGACTCTTTTAATTGGATGCTTCATTTCTGAAACAGGAGCCCATAATGTTCTATGTTTGGGGTTTTTTCTTTCATGGATGCTGAAGGACTGAGCTGGCAGAAAACGTACGTGAGTTTTGAATTAAACATATGATTTTTTTTTCCCCCTCCTCCTGAAAACATATATTTATTGACGTAAAAGACAAATCAAAGGGTCAGGTGTCTTTATCGGATGCCACCTGCATGAAGCTCTCTAGGAATGAAGCCAGGCTTCTGCGGCGGTGCTGCAAGCGCGCTCTTGTTTTGCAGGAGTATAAACAATCCTATGCAGATGTTTCACAGCGAACCCACGTCGGAACAGCACAAACTGCATCCCGCTGTAAACACAGTTTCCTGTGAAGAACAATAATACTTAATCACTTTTTTATGTTGCAGTTTGAGCTTGATGGCAGGCTGGTCTCCTTCATGATTGTTTGACAAAGGAAATAGCTCAAAAAATCAAATTACTACCAGAAAACCCAAAAATTCTTTAATCTGGTCACGCCATGTACTATGACATTATAAATATGAATTCTTTGCTTCTTTCCCAGACTCAACTGGAAGAGAGAAATCATGCTTTTTACCAATCTGCATTTAGTTTCTTATTCTGCCGTTCATGCCTTGACATTTGAAGTGATGTCCAAGAGTGAACAAAAAAAGGTTCTGGTGAAAGTTCAGTTTAATTCTTTATATGGGTGTTTTTTTTCAACTCTTAAAGGGCGACATTTTATAAGTGATACACATAGGAATTGAAACCCTATTATTATTCTTTTCAGAAGCATCTTAAACAGACTGTTCTCCAAAGTCCATGGTTGAAGAAACTGCAATGGGATTAAGTTCATTGGTTAAAATATTTGTGGAAAATCGTCAGTTATTTGTCCTTATAAGAAGGAGGAAGGATGGTAGTTTCCTGTAATGGAATAAAGTGCTTATGTTAACCACCGAAGGCAGCGTATATGAGAAATGAGGATTGTAGAGAATGAGAGCAGGCAAATCATAAATAATTTTTTACCTGTATACAGCAAGTTAACTTTGCTTAGGATGGCAGTTCTCCTGGTGAACATCACAGGGTTTTTTGAGAGGTGGAGCTGAGCAAAGATAATATTTCCTGATACTTAATCCAGTGCACTTCCTGTTACATTCTAATGGTCTCTAAGGGCAGGTAGTGGAAACTGTAATGAAGACTCCTGGGGAGGGCAAAACCATGGGGCATCCTGTAGGGAAACCAAACACGAACTTGCTGTGAGTCATGGGGATGACACGGTTAGTGTCCTGGTGTTTATTAATTTCCATGGTTGCCATCCAGCTTACCTTTCAGAGGGTAATGTAAAACACTGGTGGAAGAGGAAAATGGAAAGCTCCTCTTTATGGAGAATAGGGCATGAGCACCCATAGTGGAGGAGGATGAATTCTAACTCTTGAAAAGGTCATGGATTGCCCAGACTCTGCTTTTTCAGGTGGACCTTCATAATAGAGCTTCTAAGCATGAAAGCCTTTTGCTGAAGCAAGGTCATACTGGATCCAAGTGACTAAGAGATAATCCAACAACGGTCAATTTTTGTATCGGTAGTAAGCAGCCAGTCTAAAAAATACAAGGGAGAGCTGCTGTGTTAGGAAAAAGGCATTAACCTCACCAAGACGTTCAGATGGTGGGGAGCACAGCTGGGAAACCTGGGGCTTCCAGGAAGGATTCAGAAGTCCTTTTCATGCAGCCTATGGAAAAAACTCACGGATGGCCTCAGTGGACCAATGTCTTGCCTCTCATCGGGACCCATCCCACTACCATCTCTCTTGAGCTGATCCTGATCTGTGCACTAAGCTTTTGCCCCAGCCTGTGGACACAGATAATAATGTATTTTTTTCCAGTGCAAAGCTTTTAGAATAACAAAGTTGGAGGGGAGGGGAGGGGGGGAGGGGTTGTGCATGTGTGTGAATTTTCTGTCTTCTCTAGTAGTGTTTTTCTTATCCTCAGGCCTTTCTTCTCAAGTAAATAATAAATAAATAAATTTTCAAATAAATACCACCAGGTTGCTGACCAGTTTCCCTCCTTCAGGGAAAGCATGCCTTTGTGGTGAAGACGCTGAACTAGGGCTCACATCGTCTGGGTTAGACAGTCTCGGTCACCCCAGGCAAATAAATCACCGTCTCTGCTCTTCTCCTTGGCTCCCTCAGCATTTGGCCATCTCCCTACTCCACGGGGTAGCGTAAGGATAAAAGCCATTTGTAATTCTGAGTTGCTTGGATACTGTGTGGACATCGGGCTAAATAAAAAATAAATAAACAGAAAAATGCATCTTCTAAAGTCTTTCCTCTGGTCTCCAGGCTCTTCATCTAATTAACCAACCCCTGTGTCTTTCCTTGGGACAGTTTGGCATCCCAAGCTGCCATTCCCACTGCTCATCTGGTGTCCTTGCTCAGGAGCTCCCTACAGGGCCCTGCAACTTCTCTACCTAATTGGCAGCTTTTAATTGTCAAATTCTCACCTTTTTCCAGCCCCATTTCTCCCTTCCTTGTAACATCCCTGCGTAATGCCTGAACAAAAAAACATGACTGATGTTCGCTTCCAGGGCTTTTCCCTCACCATCTGCTCCTTGGAGAAAGCCTATGCCATTGATCATAGAATCATAGAATGGTTTAGGTTGGAAGGAACCTTAAAGATCATCTAGTTCCACCCCCTACCATGGGCAGGGACACATCCCACTAGACCAGGTTGCTCAAAGCCCTGTCCAACCTGGTCTTGAACACCTCCAGGGATGGGGCAGCCACAGCTTCTCTGGGAAAACTGGGACAGGGGCTCACCACCCTCGGAGTGAAAAATGTCTTCCAGAGATCTAATCTAAGTCTCCCCTCTTCCAGTTTGAAGCCCTCGTCCTATCACTACATGCCCTTGTCAAAAGTACCTCTCCAGCTTTCTTGTAGGCCCCCTTCAGGTACTGGAAAGCTGCTGTAAGGTCTCCCTGGAGCCTTCTTTTCTCCAAGCTGAACAACCCCAAATCTCTCAGCCTGTCCTCATACTGAGTAGTGCTCATTTTTAGCCTTATTTTGCTGTTAGGCTATATGTTATTTATATCTATACAAATTACCTCTTTATGCAACCTTTATTACCTAATTCCACTCTGAGATTATGAGTTAGACTGAAGAATCCTTAGAAGTCACAGCTACGACTACCCAGATATTGCCATGAAGTGATGTCCAAGGTGTTTGTAGTTCTAATATGAGATAAAGTGTTTTGCAGGGCTTGGTTAAGAGGATTTGGCTGGGTTCAAAGGGGGTGTACATCGATCAGATCATGCTGATGGTAGCAGAGCCACACCAGTTGAAACCTGCTCACGAGCTTTGATTCCAATTCATTGTGTGCTGAGATTTATTTTTCAAATGAGAAGGAAATTACTTGTTTCACCTTAAATTTTATGGTGCACATGCATATGCCCTAGGAAAACACGGACTTTCCAATGCTGTTAGCTAGAAGCCAAGTTTGCAGCACTTCTGCCAACTTTTATATATTTATATATAAATGTATATATATATGTATCTCTTGAATGCTGTACATCAGCTAGTGATTGGTTAAGCATACTGCTTTTTGAAAGCATATGCCATCAAATCCTTGCTTCTCCCTGGAACCACTATAGTTTGTGTGGCTCAGCAACCGGTGACGCCGAAATGCCCTGGAGAGCAGTCACAGCAATTGGGCTTTATTAGCTGCTGATAACATCCATTTTCCTTCCTCCTGGCCCCCGCGTCAAGGCTACGCTTGCAAAGGCAGCGGGTCAGCCAGAATCATTCTTCATTTTCATGGACTATAGGGATGCTAGGAACAGCCGTGTGCTGTAACTTGAATTTACAGGGAAAAGCAGTCTCGGTGCTGACTTTGTATGCAGGGTACAGCAGCTGCTGCCGTATCTTTTGCTAAACCATTAGCTGAGGGTGGCTGGGCAAATGCCAAGTGTGTTTGCAGTGATGGAGTTTGTAGAGCTGCAGCATGCTTCGGTGGGGGTCTAATATTATAAGCTGCCTTTCCCTCTATTCCCAAACAATCTCCCCACTACATAGAACATCAGGAGGTACCACTTCGGTGACTATCACAGAACTGAAGGTCATCCTGGATTCTTCTTAGTTTTCAAAAGCCACTTCTGTCTTTCCTATCTCATTCTCTACTGGCCTGACTTATGGAAATACACATGCTCCCAGTACCCTGACTTTATGGGCTACAACTCTCCCAATACGCCAAACGGGGTCAGAGCATGGTTCTGAGCACGGTCCTGTCATTGTCAAGACCTTGTCTGTTAACAAAGCAATTGCTGTTAGTCCAAAGCAATGTGAGATGCTTATTCACAAATCTGAGTGCGTGCTTCAGAGTAGATTCCTCCTGGACGGAAGCAATGAAGCAAAGCCCATCTGTTTGCTCAAAAGTAGCTGCAAATAATTTCTTTATAATACAAGGAAAAATCTCATTTCAAAATCAATCTCTTCCTGTTGCCAGGTTCTTTGTTTTAAGGTTTCAATGGTTAACTTCACATCTTAGCTAGTCCTTCTCATCCTTTTTCAGCTGATCATAGATACACTGCAGTGAATTCCATTTATTAGATAACATTTGTAGAGTAGCATAGAAGTGAACAGTATTTTACAGATTACAGATAAGACATACCCCCTGTCTAGGAGACTTTGAAATCTAAAATAATCAAGTTAAACACATGGAAGAACATGAGAAAATATTTCATCGCAAGGATTATGTGGGGTTACCAGCGATTTGAAAAGAGGAGTGCTGCTTGGAGAGCTGAATTTTGAGCAGTGCTTTGAAGAAAGGAGGATGTTTGACAGATTAACACAGGGAAGGGGCAAAGGCACAAGACCAAGAATGTGCAGAGACAAAAAAAGAAATGAGATGAGAAGGTAGAGATAAGCCAGTGCACTGTGAAATAATGGTCCAGATCTTGGTCCTGTTGGGAAACACTGAAGTTATGAATTATGATTGGAGGGGCAGTGCAGGTAGAAAAGGAGAGGTCTTAGGACAGCTGTGTTTATATCTTCAAGTGTGTGACTGCATACTGTGTGAGGTCTTGGTCTCCAAGAGGGAAGCGTGGACTTAGGAATGGAAGAAAAGAGCAAGTGATGTGTGCTGCAGCAAAGACAGGAAAGGAGGGAAAAGAATCAAAGTTCTGGGAGTCAACGGAAAGTGGAGAGGTGGGATCTGGAAGGAAAATGTGTTCATTTCTGGGAAAAAAGTGTGTTTGAAATGCAGGTCCTGATGGAGGAAGTCCCTATGGGTAGTGTCAGGGTAGAGGGGGAAGAGAGGTCGGCGGCCAGTGCCAAGGTTCAGTGTCATGGCTGTATGCAGGAGAAGCACCAATGAAACATGTTGGGTAGGTAGAAGGAAAAACAGAGAAACAAAATCAAGACCGAGTCACACACCAATACGCAGAATTAGATGTAGAGGATCCCTTGCAGAAAGGTCTGTAGGAAAATGCTCAGTGACACCTATGCTATCTCTGTTCTGTTGCAGACATTGTTCCCTCTGTCTTCTCACATCCAGTGAGGAAAGACCAGCTGCATCTGCCTGGATGTGGCTATGATTGCTTAACTATTAGAATTCCAAAAATACATGGCCGTGCTTTTCCATTCTGTGCCTCATCCTTGGGAAAATTCCCCTACAGACACCTGCAGATAGACGTACTTCATCAATGCACGCAGAAACCTTGAAGACTTTTCTTGGCCGTGACTGTTGCCGTTTGCTCTCAGTGCTTCATCTGTCTGCCCTTTGCTTTATACTTTGGCTGTGAGTCAAGCAGACCCTTCAGTAGACCTTCAGGGTGCTGCAGTGATACAGGAGAGTCATGTCCTTGTCTAGATGTTCCTCCTTGATAGTTGATGGAAGGGTTCTCACCCTTCTCCTGGCAGAACTGGTGGAGCTCTCTCCCTTGGGTAGTTATGTGTGTCAAAAAGCACACTCCATCCTTACATTGCTGTAGTTTACTCAAGAACCTGAGAAAAAGTTAGCATTGCAATATGGATTCAGGAATTAGTTTGAAGCACTGACTCGGAACACAGGATCTGGGAAACCCCCTTATTTAGCAATATAAATGCAGACACCATGAGCTGTCTCCAGCAGCACAAAAGGAACAGGAGAGAGCTATCAGCAATCGATGGGGGAGTAGGTGGGTGGATTAAAGAAAAAAATAAAAAAAAAAACCATGAAAAAAAGTTAGGAAGACAGCTTTTTCTGTCTGTGTTTGGTGCAACAATTCCCAGAAAAAGAGTGAGGGTAGCAAAATAACACCCTTCCACAAGCCAAAATTTGATTATGAGTGGAAAAACAAACTCCCCTAACAGCAGCTGCTGTTTTATATGTTGGCCATAAAGCACATAGTATTATGAAACTTGTAATAATATTTAGCAACTGCAGTAATCTATTTAATTTTTTAATAGATCTTCGCTTACATCCTGTTTATAAGATGTCCCTGAGCATCTGCAATATTACAAAGATGTATTGTCATGGCAAGGTGATTAGAGGAGATTGTTTGCTTGGGGTGGCAGTGATTAATTAGAGTTTGATTTACAGTTGAGAAAATAAATGGAATGGGAAAACTTTGGCTTGTCCAAGTTGGCCTGGCTCATTTGAAGATGAAACTCTAGTCTGCCCTTGTATTCTTGGTTTAATCAAAACCATGTCTTTTACCATATCTTGTAATATGTTTGCCTATCTGCTTTAAAGGTTTAAACATTATTTATACTGTGTTTTATTTTTATGACGTTACCCAAAACACGCAGATCAAGTTTGGAATAGAACTTGAGTGTTTCCAAGAAAACAGGTATTTGCCTTCAGAGGTTTTGACCCAAGAAGTCCCAGCTAATAGGTAGTCAAGGAGACTGGCATAAAGTTCCATAATTTGCATAAAGACCCCAAGTTCTGTGCAAAATTATCAGGTTATAAAGTTTATATCAGCAAACATTCCCAGGCAAGGATGTCCTAGGAAATATCTGTGCACAACTGCGGAATCTCGTGCTGCTTGTGGGATTTGGGGTGACTGGGACATGGCCAAGCGCTCCTACAGCTGCTTGAAGGATTGCAGACCTACCACGTAAGCAGGAGAAAGGCTCCATTTCTTACTGACCTGAGCCCTGAATAGCTTAATTGACTTCAAGACAGTGAGGTATAAGTCGTCAACAAATTTTATGAGTGGGCAAAGCTGGAAGCCAGTTTCAGTGCTGGTATAGCTGATCTCATCACTTCTTGCAGCAAAAGAAGCAAACACAGAGCAAGAGCAGGACTGGGGCAGTGATTGTCCCCCTGTACTCAGCACTGCTGAAGCCCCACCTCAAATCCTGTGGCCAGTTTTAGGCCCCTCATGACAAGAAAGACATGGAGGGGCTGCAGCATGTCCAGAGAAGGGCAACGGAGCTGGTGAGGGGTCTGGAGCACAAGTCTCCTGAGGAGAGGCTGAGGGTACTGGGGTTGTTTAGTCTGGAGAAGAGGAGGCTGAGGGGAGACCTTCTCGCTCTCTACAACTGCCTGAAAGGAGGGTGTAGCCAGGGGAGGTCAATCTCTTCTCACAAGGAATAAGTGGTATGATGGTCCTGGGTTGCATCAGAAGAAGCGTGGCCAGCAGGGCACGGGAGGTGATTCTCCCCCTCTACTCTGCGCTTGTGAAACTCCACCTGGAG
>VZSF01007966.1:669533-739819 GCA_013398295.1 Chionis minor | reverse complement strand
TAGTGAGAGGTGTCCCTGCCCATGGCAGGGGGGTTGGAACTTGATGATCTTTAAGGTCCCTTCCAACTCTAACCATTCTATGATTCTATGAGAGGAAATGGTCTCAAGTTGCACCAGGGGAGGTTTAGTTTGGATATTAGGAAAAATGTCTTCACAGAAATGGTTATTGAGCATTGGAACAGGCTGCCCCGGGGCAGTGGTGGAGTTGTCATCCCTGGAGATATTTACCAGATGAGCAGACGTGGTGCTGAGGGACATGGTTTAGTGGTGGTTTTGGGAGTGTTAGGTTGATGGTTGGACTCAATGATCTTAACGAATCCTTCCACCCTCGAGGATTCTATGACTCTATGAGAACTCACACAGCCTGTGTCTCACTTGAACCTCTTGGTGGCTTCATTTTGCTGGTATAGGGACAATGTGCATGGCCATAGTCTCTCCCCCACTCATCCTGCAGACAAACAAGAGGCTTCTTTCCCAAGACCTATTTGTCAGCTTCCAACAACTCCAACTTGTTTATCAAAGAATCAAAGGGGGAAAACCCTCACCCTGATCAGTTTGTACAGTAGTAGCAGCCAGTGTTTTTGATAGCAGCCAAACAACTTCTTCTTGTCTTCTGGTGCGTGGGGGTTTGCAGGAGCAAGTCCAAAATCAATAATACCCAGAAACATAACAACAATTAGCACACATACATAATTAAACCTCCCTGCCTAAAATATCAGCTCAGAGCACATTATTTACCTACTCACGCTTCCCACTAAAAATAAACAGATTAAAGTCACAAGCCTGCTGTGTGAGTAGGTGGGGGGAAAAAAAACAACCACGTGTGTAGCGGAGCATGTGATAGAAATTCCTCTGTGCAACAGGTTCAGGCTCCCTTCCCATCTCACCCTCCGTTCAGCAGTTTGGACTAAGTTGTTAGATAATTCTTGCCAGCAAATACTGGGACAGCGTGTCTGCTTTGTGTCTATATTGTTATCAATTAGCCACAGCCACTGCAACCACGTTTCCAGGCAGAAGTTATCAAAAATTCTTCCTTTTTGGGTTTTTTGTTTGTTTGTTTTTTCATTGTTTGTTTGTTTGCTGGAGACACCAGGGCACCAGGTTACGACTCAAATCCTAAGTTTGTTTTCTGGCTTTGCCACAGACTCACTGGCATTGTCGGGGACAGGTTGCACTCATGTCATCTGGAGTACTATCAGTCTGGTCCCATGCAAGGGTTTTGTTCATTGAAAAGAATATTATTTGACATGTGTCAGCGCTGCTCCTTCAACTCCTTTGCTGTTGGCTTTGTGCAGCCAGGCTGAATCTCTGAAGCAGCAAAAAAAGGGTGTTTGCATGGAAAAAACAAGGAGGAATTAGGATGCTGATAGGCCTTGTCATCTTCATTGTGTCTTAACTGAGAAGCAGCGAGCAACAACTCAGTATCTTTGATCGTGACCTCCATATTCAACCCAAATAGCTAAACATGTTGGCATTTCTGCGAGTCCTTTCCCTGAGGGCACAAGTGCTGTTTCTGTTAGGCTCAGGAAATTAATTTGGACCTTCTCTTTCTTTTGGGTTGAAGCTGCACAAGAACAGTCCCATTGAAGACCCCCAGTTATTTCTGTCTCCTGAGCATGCCTCGAGTAATTCATTCTCCAAGGCTAAGTCTACACTAGCAAATTGAACTTGCCCATGATTTCTCACCAGCACCGAGGTGAACTGGCACGGGATAGCCTATGTCCATGCTACTAAAGTCTATTTGTCACCAAAATGGGGTGTCTGAACATCTTGGGCTTCTTCCCGGACTGTGCTCACTTTAGGAGAGGACTGGTTCATCCAAGGCTGAGGTGTACCTGGGATAGCTTAGCAGCACTGACACTGACACACAGAGTCTGAGTCCTCATAGAGTTTAGAGTAGATTATGCCTGAAAGGCTACATTGGATTGGTTATTCATTTTCATGAGGCATTTGCTTATCTTCTAGAGTCTTCTTGATACTCTATGGTTTCTTCAGAAGCTGTACAGTTCTCACCCATTTCTTATTGTCTAGAGAAGAGGCTCCCAATTATTTTGGACCAGAAACCTTCAAAGTGCTTGGAACTTCAGACAGAACAAGCTGCCCTTTTTAATCCAACCTTAAACTGAAAATAGTATGAAGGTGCTATCATTCCTGATCTTTTATGCATTACTAGATGTGTCTTTGCACACCATGTCTTGAGCAATTCTGATGCAGGGTACCTTCTCATGTAGGAACATAAGAATATGCTTTCCATATTTGATTTCTTTCTCATCAAACCTATTTTTTAGTAAGGGTAAGGCAAAGAACATTTCTCTCATAGCTTTTTTTGGTGCAGGTGTCTCTGCATATGTGCAATGTCAATAGCAGCAACAAAAGCTGACAGGTAAACTTGTGTGGTGCTCCAGAAGCCCCAAACTTTCAGTGGTAGCATCTCTGCTGAGAGACATTGGACTCATGTCAACTGTTTCTAAGACTTCCAGACTCTTTTGCAAGGTCTGGTGAAGAATCAGAAGGCCATTTGTCTTTCCGGTATCAACCCTTGCATCATCAAGTTGCAGGGCATTTTAATTCCTTTCTCAGTATTTAGTTTTCACTCAGTGGGCACTTGCCCTTGTTAACAGCTCCCTTACTAACAAAAATATGTCCTGAAAGAGTTAGTCTCTCTAAAAAAATGTATTTTTTAAGTTCAAGAGACTGAGAAGGAAGAAATCAGCTATGCCTTATTTTCCTTGGCGGACTCTATGACTATTCAGGGAAGCCAAATGAAATCACATGCTTGCTTTCTTCTGTCCTTCTTGAACATGGCCACAGACTTCTCTGCATTGATTAGACTAGAGGGGATGAAGACAACCGACTGCCTCTTTCTCCTCTCAGTGGACCCAAGTCAGAAACCCAGCCCTACTGCACTGTACTTCCTACAAAAGATCACAGAATCACAGAATCACCAGGGTTGGAAGGGACCCCTGGAGATCATCTAGTCCAACCCTGTGCCAGAGCAGGGTCACCCAAAGCAGGCTGCACAGGATGGAGACTCTACCACCTCTCTGGGCAGCCTGTGAGAAAATGCGTGAGAACACCTTTATAAGCATAACCCGTGGTATTTTTCTGTGATCCTGGGTCACTGTTAGCCTCTCTAACAGGTGTATGCTTCTGCTGACAACCACAAATCATCAACAGCAGTTTTGTAGATTGCTTGCCTACCATACCAGAATGTCCAAGCGTCTTTGACTTGTACAAGACTCAGTAATACACCATTCCTCCTAGTGAATACCCCTATCTTTTCCAAAATATTTTTTCTTTTAGGGAAAGCATGCCATCAATTTTACCTTGCTTGGGTGACCATCAATTCCAGCGATACTATTTTTCAGAAGCCCCTCAGAACTCTGTGAGACAGGAAAGCCCCTTGGTTTTACAGCCTTGCAATGTAAGAATTATCACTCAAAATTATAGAAAAAAACAACAAAACAAGACAAAAAGCCACAATTAGACACAGTAAAAATGATAGTAATTTGATTGAAGAGATTCACATCTTCAGGTGGTTTTTTTTTTTTCCCCTGTGCAGACAAAGTAAACACAAGGATATTAATTTCAAACATGTTTTTAGGAGAAAATAGCAGAAAATTATATTTGAGAGACATCCAGCCTGACTGATGAGGGCTTAAGATTTCTTACATGATTCCCAGCACCAGATATGTGTTCCTCTTTCTTGTCTCCTTGTGTTTGTCTTTTCCTAGTTTATTTTTATTTTGGGGAAAGTGTGAGTTAGCTCAAGAGCCTCAGAGAGCAGGAGAGCACCATTCCCATCTCTGTTGCTTTTCCTCTGAGTTCATCATATGATGCTTGAAGAGCTTTTCTATGCCTCTCAGATCGGGAGGGTGGGGAATGGCAAGGTTGTGATATGGACTGCTGAAAGGAATCCAGACGAAACAGCATTTCAGTGAGAAAACAGCAAAATGTGTGTGGAGGAGCCAAGACCTTTGAGGTCTCCTTCCCTCCCTCCCAACTGAATCTTCTACCCCAGGACTGGAGTCAGACCCCTTCCCCAGGTCTCCTTTTGGCCTCATTAGTTGTATGAGGTTTAAGTGCTGCGTGCTCAGTCAGTGGCCAGTGTGTGGAGAAGCTGGGACAGGAGTGTCTGCTGCCACGCTTGGGCAGGAAGGCCGGGTGTGGGCAGGAAGTTTGAAGCCCCACCTTGGCAGGGTGAGATCATGGTCTACGCTCATGCGTTGTAAGTACACCCGTCTCTTGGGAAACTCCTGCTTCTGTCTTGAGTATCTTGGCATGGGTGGGAGTGGTGCGTGCCCTTTCAGGCATCGCTGGTTCAGTGAATGGACTGGTTGGGTGCCCAGCCGGACATTACGAGATCCTCCCAAGCTGTTTTCCTGAGGGCCATGCAATGGGAAACATCACAACACCTCTTGTATCATCCCAGTGCCCCTCTGGTAGAACAGGGGTCTCATTCTTGTTGGTCTTAATAGAAACAGCAGAAAAAACTCTTAGTAAGACTCAGGTATGTTGGTTACAGCCCAGTTGGAAGTTGGGTACCCAAGTTCAGGAGAGAAACCAAAAACCTCTTGCAAATTCTTCTGAGATTTTTGAAAAGCTGAAGACATAAGTTTACTTTAGAAACTTAATAGGGAACTAAAGTTACGTTAAATGCAGAGGATCCCTTACTTCATCTAAGTACTTAGATGAAGTTACTTCATCTAAGCTGATTGTCCACTGAAGTATCTAAACTTGGGGCCAATCACCTAAACCAAAAGACCTGCTGGAACATGCTTTGGTTCCCTATCCATACACCCACCCAGGTCTTCTGCCAGGCAAAACCAGCACAGCAAAGAGCAGGAGGAAGGGTGCAGCTGGGTCTCCTTCCAACACTCACTCAGGAGATGAAAAGTGTTGTCTGTTCCTGCTATTTTTCCGTTCCCCTGATGCCTGTCTCACACTCCAACCATTTCAGGATACACACAGGTGACCTTCTCACAAAATTCCTGTTCCTTCCACACTGTTTTCCAAGTATGGGTTTGGGGACTGAGCTCGGGCATCCAGTGATTAACTCAGTGTAATCTGTTGGATCCCCATTTCATCCAGGATGTAAATTCTTCGCCCTTTGTCCCCAAAGAGATTATTAGAAATACTACCTTGGTGCACCTGTACAGCCTGCACAGAACAGCAACTGGACAAAACCCCAAGCTGTGGAGCCCAAATTGCTGCTGTCAGTGTCTTCTGGATGGAAGTTATGGAGCTCTCCGCTTGCCTTGAATATTTTGTGGTTTTTACGTGTTCTTTTCTTAAGAGCCCCATACAGGGTCACTGTTACAGTTGGTGGGTTGTTTTGTTTTGTTTTGTTTTGTTTTGTTTTGTTTTGTTTTTTACATAAGAAGAGAAATTCTTTGTGGTTTATTTCACTAACAGTAAGAAAATAGGTAACAGATCTCTCAGTTAAAAACTAAAATTAAAAATCTCTCATGTGGCAAAAAGAGGTTTGAATGGTATCTTCCAGACTAACTCTGAGAAAGCAAACAGGTCCCCTATTTTTTAATGATGCACAGCCATGAACATCTGTCCCAAAATATTCAGGCTCCAGGCTGCCAGCAAAAGAAGGACAGGAGGTTAAGGGCTTGACCTTCCTGAAGAAACTATACTTGGCCAATAAAGACTTTGGCAAAAAGGCTTGCTGGGGGATGGATGAAGATTCATCTCAGAGCAGAAAGTGATGCCAGTAGTTTGCTCAGATGTAACATTTTGACTGGAGATTTATTGAGGGTTTGGTTTTGTTTTGTTTTGCTATTGCTTCTTTTTGCAATGTTGAAACTATTCCAGTAACACTCTGCTTCAGTTTTTTCGGTATGGATTATCAGACACTTAAGAAAAACAAAAAACCAAACAAAAACATAACAGAATTTGACAGTCACATCTACGGTTTCTTTTAACAGAAAAAAAAAAAAAGTTGAGAGTCAGCTATTTTGTACTGAAAGGAGGTGGACTGGGAGATCTCTTAACAAACTTTCAGCTGAGATCTTGGCAGAACAAAAAATAAAGAGCTGTTTTCCTTAGTTGCTGCCAGCATTTTAATGTTTCCACCAGCTTTGTTGGGCATCAAATGGCCACTAAATTTGGTTAATATAATTTCCAGCACAATGCATGATGCATGACTCCTTTGACAAGGCTGTGTTTGTGGGAAGTATTGTACCTCGTGGTCTTTAACTAAACACAGGTGAAACTGAGTTTATTCATAAAGGCCGGGATTACTTCAGCCGTCATCACGGAACAGAAAGATAAACAGAACTAATAAAGCAACGAAGCTTTAAAAAATTCTCCTGAGACTTCAGCCCATCTGTAAATTGCCCAGTGATTTAGCAGGAACTGCACATACAGAGGAAAAGGAATATGTGGCTCTAAAGCCAGGTTTTGGGGCTCTTTACAGTTTCAATGGGTCAGCAGAACTCTCTCCATATGTCAAAGTTAATGTCTATCTGCAGATATCCCTGAATCTGTTCTGTAGCAAAAGGGGTGTCACTGAGTTCAGGATCAGGACCAATGACCTCTGAGTTGCAATGACTGACTTTCTCCATAGAATTAAGCTGTTTATTTAAACCCATGCTTTGTTTCCCGGTCCAGCCCAGATGTAACCAAGTGCAGCCCACACCTCTGACCTTGTGAAATTTCCACTATTTATATCTCATGGGATTAACTTCAATACGGACTCAGACCTAGGTCTCTCCTTGGCTAAATTTTATGAACTCCATGCTTTCATTTATGCCTAATCCACAATCGTCTCTCACTCCACCCTTGAATCCCACCCTGGTGTAGGGAATGTGTTTCCTCATCCAAAACCCATAAAGTCCCTGGGAGGACTCACAGTACTGGTGATGATACCTCCATGTGGCATCTTGTATCAAGTTTATGCTCATTCCTGCCTGTCCTGGTTTACAACACTGATTTACAACAGCGGATGGAACTTGCTCAGGCACTTCAGTGTATAAAATACCCCAGCTGGCACCTTTTGTCCTCATCAAAATTCAGAGTGAAGACAAAGATGTTCAAAAATAATGGCAAGAGGACCGTTCCCTTATCACAACGCATTTTACCCTCTCGCAGAGACGCTGAGAAGGACGAAAGCTGCTTTTCCAAGGAAGCTGCCAATCAGTGGTTCACAGCTGGAGGGGATTGACTCACCCATATAAATTGAAGGGTGTTTGTTGTCTGAAACAAAATAATACTAAAAATCCTTGGCCTTTTTTGAGAGGGAAGTGAATTTATGCTTAGGCTGAGTGGAATAATTGGGTTGGAATAATCATAAAAAATGACTGTTAATTATATTAATTAGTGTACTGGAGCAGCCAGGAAATACCAGGCTACACTTTAATGACATAAATGGGGAAAAAAATTGCTTTGGGGCTCTTGATAAGCAGCAGAGTCACTAAGTCAGTGATGTATCATACGTCAAACATAGGAACAGACTTTTTAGCGGGGCCTGTAGTGAAAGAACAAGGGGTAATGATGTAAAACTAAACGAAGGTAGATTCACCTCTTAATATGAAAGGGTAAATAACACCTTGAATAGTGTGTCCAGTTTTGGGCCCCTCACTCCAGGAAAGACATTGAGGTGCTGGAGCGTGTCCAGAGAAGGGCAGCGGAGCTGGTGAGGGGTCTGGAGCACAAGTCTCCTGAGGAGCGGCTGAGGGACCTGGGGTTGTTTAGTCTGGAGAAAAGGAAACTGAGGGGAGACCTTCTCGCTCTCTACAACTGCCTGAAAGGAGAGTGTAGTGAGGTGGGGGTCGGTCTCTTCTCCCAAGTAAAAAGCAATGGAATGAGAGGAAATGGCCTCAAGTTGCGCCAGGGGAGGTTTAGGTTGGATATTAGGAAAAATGTCTTCACAGAAAGGGTTCTAAAGCATTGGAACACGCTGCCCAGGGTAGTGGCGACATGGGTTAGTGGTGGGTTTTGGCAGCATCAGGTTAATGTTTGGACTTGATGATCTTAAGGGCCTTTTCCAACCTAAATGATTCTATGATTCAAACATGACATAAGGAAGACATTTTTTACACTGAGGGTGGTGAAGCACTGGCCCAGAAACAGGTGAAACAGGTTGCCCAGTGAGGTGGGAGATGCCCCATCCCTGGAAACATTCAAGGTCAGGTTGGATGGGGCTCTGAGCAACTTGATCTAGCTGAAGACGTCCCTGCTTATGGCAGGGGGGGTTGGACTAGATGGCCTTTAAAGGTCCCTTCCAACCCAAACTATTCTATGGTTCTATGTTCCTGAACCCAGCACACCAGCGAAATTTAAAGGGTAATGTTAAGGGGTAAGTAACCATGTAATATTGTTAATTCATGTTTAATCTTGTTACTTTATGTTTTTTCCCAGACTGATGGTTGCTCGTTCCCTTGTTCCCCAGATTCACACCAGTACAACTCTACGGGAATGAAAAGTTTTTGTTGGAGTAAACATGGTGAAGCATCAGGGAAAACTGTTGCACTGATCGGTCCTCCCAATCAAGTCCATAAGAAATGCACACAATCAATATGGCACTCTCCCACGCACGATCCAGTGTGGATATGTGGAAAGAAATAACTGGTGCAGTAATGAGTAAGCGGATTGATTTTTCCCTCTACTGCATTGGGAACCCAGCACAACACAAGGTTCATCGACATTTACCGAAATCTTGGTGACCCTGGAGTTTTCATTCCCAGAGCAACCCCAGCGTACCCGGTAACTGCTCAGAGCATCGCTGTGACTATTAAAAGCCAGGCTCTGGGTATTTTCTCAATGCCATACCTAATTACTTCTCATTGCACAATGCAGAACAAAGCTACACACTACCTTTGCACAAAGGATTAATCTTGACTGTTGCTACCTGTCTCTTTTCTTAGCACCATTTCATTGGCTTTCTATGTTCAAAACACTGCATGCGTCTCACAGCAAATGACATGGATGTCTGTGTGCCAAATTATGCTTGTGCATTGATTGGCTTCTTCTCTCCAGCCCTTTAGTCCTGTCTCATTGTTGAAAAGTCTCACGAGTCTCTTTTTCTCTCTTTCTGAGTGTTCACTTTTGACCTGAAATAGCTGCGGAATTGCCATTGAATAATTATTTCTTGAGAAGCCTACACTTTATGGTAGTTTGTAAATGTCACGGTCTTTTAATCTGAATGACAAATCTTATCTGGTGTGTGGGAATAATTTGGAGGAGTTGCTGGTCAGTACAATTTTTTTTGTCCTTTCTCACAGTAGCCTCAGGCTCTGTGGCTATATGTAAATTGCTGAGTTTCACCCTATAAACTCCCCTTCATTTACCTGTAAGAACACAATGGAGGCTTGAGAGGGGCCCACAGGGACTGGATTTCCATATATTCTGCCCCAAAGTGTATCAAAACAACATTTTCTCTGCTGTGCCTGGATCCTGTGGGGCAAAAGGGGCTGGCACCATTTCTTAGCTGTCCCTATACAACTGCTGCCAGCGCTTCAAGGTGCCTTTGTGCTGCCCTGTGGTTGAGTTGCTACCTCGGCAGGCTGCAGAGCACCTCAGTGGTTTCACCTGTCGTGGTGCTTTCCTGGCTGTTAATCAGTGTGCATACAAAAGCGGACTCCATGGCAGCCCCTGGGGATGACCTCACCTTGCACATGTTGAGGCCATGAGTGTCTGTCCAGAGATGCTGGGGTCTACATGGGTCCTTGCAGCAACATTGGGAGCTGAACCTCTGGCTTGTGCAAGCCCCATCCCACCCTCTTCTTGTGCAGGACGTAGAATCATAGAATCACAGAATCACCCAGGTTGGAAGAGACCTCTAAGATCATCCAGTCCAACCATCAACTGAACACTGCCAAAACCTGCCACTAACCCATGTCCCTCAGCACCACGTCTACACGTCTTTTAAATACCTCCAGGGATGGTGATGCCACCACCTCCCTGTGCAGCCTATTCCAATGCTCGATAACCCTTTCCGTGAAGACATTTTCCCTAATATCCAATCTAAACTTCCCCTGGTGTTACTTGAGGCCATTTCCTCTTGACCTATCACTTGTTACTTGGGAGAAGAGACCAGCCACCCCTGGCTACCCTCTCCTTTCAGGTAGTTGTAGAGAGCGAGAAGGTCTCCCCTCAGCCTCCTTTTCTCCAGACTAAACAATCCCAACTCCCTCAGCCGTTCCTCAGGAGACTTGTGCTCCAGACCCCTCACCAGCTCCGTTGCCCTTCTCTGGACATGCTCCGGCCCCTCAGTGTCTTTCCTGGAGTGAGGGGCCCAAAACTGAACACAGTATCTGAGGTGGGGCCTCCCCAGTGCCAAGTACAGGGGGATGATCACTACCCTCATCCTGCTGGCCACCCTATTCCAGGATGCTGTTGGCCTTCTTGGCCACCTGGGCACACGGTTGGCTCCTCTTCAGCTGGATGTTGACCAACAACCCCAGGTCCTTTTCTGCCAGGCAGCTTTCCAGCCACTCTGCCCCAAGCCTATAGTGTTGCATGGGTTGGCAGGACCAGGCAATTGACTTTCTTGAACTTCATACCATTGGCCTCAGCCCATCAATCCAGCCCATCCAGATCCCCCTGTCGGACCATCCCACCCTCAAGCAGGTCGACACTGTGACCTAACTTGGTGTCATTTACAAACTTACTGAGGTTGCACTTGATTCACGCATCCAGGTCATTGGTAAAGATATTAAGCAGAACTGGCCCCAGTACTGAGCCCTGGGGACACCACTTGTGACTGGTAACATAGGTCAATGGAGCCAGGCAGTGATGGAGAAGTATGAGGATAACTGAGACAAGCACCATCCCCAAGATGCAGTACTTAGGTGTCACTTCACCCATCACGGGAGTGAAGTTGACTGTTTTGCTGTCGGATGGTGTGCAAGCAGTGGTGCTCTGCAGCCTGGGAGGAGGGATGGAACAGCAGAGCAGGGATTTGGCAAAGACTGGGCTTGTAGTGAGCAAAAGCGATGAACACTGTGGATTTGTGTCTTTGTAAGATGACAAAAGCCTAGTGACTTGCTTTGTTAGGGTTTGCTGATAAACTCAGTTCTGCATAATACCATTAAAAAAAGGCAGAGGTTCTTTGTAGCTCAAATTGCCCCTGAGCTCAGCTGTCTGAGTCCTGCGTTGGGCCAAATTTTTCCGAGGCAAAATCAGCATATGTCACGTGACAGACACGGCTTTCGGTAGCTCGGATGTTTTCAAGGTTGTTTCAGCTGTAATTAACTACGAGGACTTGCCGCCTGAGAGTGTTTAGGCGGGTTTCTAACTATCTTCCCCTAATCTGTGATGGTCGTTTCTGAGAAGGGCAAACCCGCTGCCGCCTTCATGCGCAGGTAGAGCTCAGTACGAGTCTCACTAAGTCAGTCTCAGCCGCCGTGAACCCCTGCTGGCAGATCTGGAGGGGAAAAACTCCCCCAAACCTGCTGCTGTGGCTCTGCTCTGAGAAAAATGATGCCAATCAGAGGTATGATGAGATGTTTCCTCCAGCAGCAAGGTCTCCATTGCATTGGCTGCTTCCATTTCTTCATTTCCTCTGTTCTAGCCTCACGCCATCCTCTGCTTTCACTCCTACCTAGTGACCTTTGCATCCTCAAAGAGCTTTCATTTTGATTGCTTTTATCAGCGCTTGCTTTCAAACCTGGTCTGAGGACGTCTCATGTCTGTGTCTGGTGGGGGCCGCGTCCTTGTTCACAAAAAAGGGACTGAAGTGTAATATTGCAGCATCACGCCCAATTAACCGCTTTAGAAGCTCACAGAGTTACAGGTCTGTTAAGGCAACGAACACTTAAACTTTGCTCCTAAGACCTCTGAGGGACGTTTGCAGCCTCCAACATGGGATGGATTCACATCAACCGTTGCTGAGAGGTCAAGTTTCTTCAGCTGCGGTTTCAAATTCAGCTGAAACTGAACATAAGGAGACAGAGTCGCTGTCTAGGAGTTTTCTGACCGTCAATAATAAGCAGAGCCTAACAGATAGGTGCCTACAGACCTTTAAAAAAGATTAAACAAATGACACTGTGATGTCCTAGGCTGCGTGCTTCTCTGTAGGCAGAGGTCTCCTGCTATCCCACTCCAAACCGTGAGGAGGCTGGACATCTGGGATGTGTCCCCAGTGAGCGATAGTTTCTTCCTAAGACATTATTGCTGCCAAGAGAAATAATCTTGTGCAAGTCTTCGCTGTGTCAAAATTATTCCTTATTACCACATTTCCCTGGGCTGCGCTCCCACCACAAGGCCAGGAGAGAGCAAGTCACCTAGGCAAACCATTGACTCACATACACTTTCACCTCAAGTGGGCAAAGATCACTCAAAGCTTGGCCAGATACAATTGTTGCACAAACTAAAACAACTTCCAGCTAGAGTTTTGCCTGCTTTTCTTGGTTTTTAGGAGGTTTTTTTTTCCGTACTACAGGTTCTGTTGTTTACAGCTCATTTTGTTCCTGCTGTTCTGATGCTGCTCTAACTCCTTGGAGGTACACGTTGTTTGTATGGCTGTTGGTGCAAAGACAATTATGTCTGCAAGATTTGATGGGACACTTGGTTTGATCCCTTTTCTGTCTTCCTACTGGAGCTGCACCATGTGTTCCCACCTCTTGGCAATGAGTAGAGGTTCTCAACAGTGTTTTGGGATCACACCTGGGTTGCAGGTCCTTCTAGAGGGGAAGGGCTGGGAGGCAGACTCAGGACACATCCTCTGGCTGAGTGATGTGTTCAGTGGCAGCAGAGCACGCTGCACATGTCTGTGGTTGAAACACAGCCCCAGAGCTCTGGTTGGGTTTGCCCCAAGGAGCAGGGGGCTTTCAGATACACCAGGGAAGGCCACCAGATGCCTTGGAGAGGATGACCAGCAGCTTTCACTCAACTTGGGATTGGTGAGGAGAGCAGAGATGGGACCTGCAGCCTCCTCGGGAGCCCTTGTGCGTGAGGAGGTGCTCTGCAATGTGCTGTGCATCTTGGGATGACTTAGAGGCAAGCGCAGTCTTTCCATCACTGCCAGCCTGGATCAGGCCCAGGATACATCATCGTGGCTGTGATGTGTGGTGTGGTCCTTTTGTGTACATGACTGTTACCAAGTAAAGTTTCTTCTAAGGATGTAACTGGTTGCGCAGCGAGATCATGGGCTTACAGGGAGGGGATAATATAAGCTGGTTAATTTTTTAAAACCACGCATTCCTCTCCCCCACTCTTTTCCTTTAAGGTTAATTTTTAAAATGGTCTGTTGGGTTTGTTGCCAAATACCAGTTCATCACTTTTTTTGTCAAACCTTCACAGCTGGGGACTTTCCATGGGACAGGCTGTTTGGAAAAAGTGATGTAAATTGTAAATCGTGTCTTAATTTGTCTTAAAGTATCTAAGCCAGAGAAAACATGTCATCTTACTGAAGGTAATACACATGCTCAGAAATTAAGCAGGTAGCTGTTGAAAATTCACACCAGCAATAAAAGTCACAGATATTTTTAAGAATGATTGTTAAAATGTATAGCTGATCCTAAAATGAGATAGTTGAATCTTCTTCCTCCTCCCTCCCATTTTCCTACTGATAATGAGACCATAGAAGAGAATAATTGTGTAGAAATAAATGACAACTGAAAGATTTTTAATGAGATTTCAATAAGCAACTGGTAAGTCAGCTACTTTTCTTTCAGTTTTTTTCCTCCAATACAGAAAAAATCATGTCCTGGAGTCCAAAACCTACATCCTGAGTTAAACATTCTCTTCTGTGATATGTTGCTGTTTCAGAGAGGGGCAAAATTTGACAGATTCTGGGGGTTATTTTGTTCCAGATGATCCCGATGCTCTTCTGAGTATTTCCCAAGAAAATTACAGGGCAGGAAGTTAAACTAAATTCAGAATGTACATTCCTGTCATTCAGTGAAAGTTCATCAAATGTTTTGGTTAAATGACATCTTACCAGAATAATGTTCTCTGCTTTTGAAAGCTGGCATAAGGGATGTGTATGTATTTGTATGTATTTTTTTACTCTAGCTTTATTGCACAAGAAAAGTAAAAGCATAGGTCTTCATACTTTGCATCTTGAAGGAATTCATAGGACTTTATTAACAATAGATACTTGAAATAGTGATTTTAAAAAATTATTTAGAACAAATTTCCCCCCAGATGCAATGGGACAGCATATATATGACATTAAACCGAGTTTGAACAAAGGTCTCAACTCAACTGAAGTGCAACTGCTTGGCAGGTGAAATATTCAAAATCACAAGTATTTGATAGTTCATTGCACTAGACCTTTTATGTTCTGTAGATATGCAAGGGGAAGAAAGCTTAAACCACAGAATTTTCTAGACCAACATTTTAAAACCATGTTCTTAAATTAGCCTTTGACACCTATATTTAGACGCTTCAAGTATGATAATATTTCAAAGGTGCTGAGCACCTCTGCTTTCCATTGACACAGAAAAATTCTCGTCACTTATCTGAATGAGATCACATTTCTCAGAAAGCCTAAATATGGTTGTAGGCACCCAGTTTTGACTCATTTGCCTGAAAATTTCACAATAAAGCTGAGTATCCAAATGAAAGACTGCAAAGAATTACTGAAGCAAACCCCAGTGCTTCAGAGGCTTGCGAAAGACATCCGTGGTAGTTGTGATCTCTTACAGGAGAATGCAGGGTTACCAAGAAATTTGACCACAAAAGTTGTGGCAAAGGCACCACCAGGAAAGGTAACTGACAGCAATAAAAGAGGTTTATATTAATTGACTCTTTTGTGTGCCCATAATGTAGGAGTTGGAATAGAGTCCTTAGAAATCGTAGCATAAGAAATCAAGCAGCACTTGAGCATCGCTCCCCATCCTGGTCTGAACCCAGCCAGGACCATCCCAGCAAAGAGCAGAGCTGAAACCAGGGTGAGGAAAAAAATCTCTCCTTGTTGGATCTTTTCCACTTTCTAATTTCAGCTGAAGGCACCACTCTGCCATTTCAAGCTTTCTGGTGGCTTCAATCTAGAGACATTGCAAATTCCCTCATCTCCTAGAGCTCCCCATGCTGTGTCTGCTGGAGCCTTCCCATGACAAGGAAAAAAGCCATCTCTGAGCTAAGGAGCTAAGTACAGATCCAAGCAGTTCTTATCCAATTTTTTTGCAAGTGCAAGCTGCCCCAGGTGAGCATCAGCTGGGGGTGACAATTTTTCTTGTAGGCTCCTGACCACTGCTGAAATGTCCTCATACCACCAAATGCAGGCCAATGAACCATCTCCATACGATAATACCTTTTTCCTACCACTGACTTTATCCTAAAACCCTCAGCTCGTAGCACTGGTGGGCTGGGTGGAGTTTGGGTTCGGTCTCTGGAGGTGATACCATTTGTCCCAAGTCTCAAATCCATAGGGATTTGTCACATCGCCATTCCTCCTGCCAGGAGCAGTCCAGCTGCTCCACTGCTGTTTTGAACTCAGAAGTGTAGCAGTAACTGTGAGAAGGAAAAGTAATACGAAAGATAAATCTCAGGATATTTTGGGTCAGTTTTTCCACTCATGGTGTTTCAAGCTTCCATGTTTTGTTCACCATATTGTGGGATTTGAAGGCACTCACATCGCTTGTGTGCCTTGTACACAAAGCATGAGCCCAATCCCCCACAGTTTCCCTGGAGTTTTCATTGTGGCTGGCAATTCTATTGCAGCAGAAAGTTGCTACATATCCTGCAGTGCACAATGTATTGACTTCCTGTTGCTACAGAGACTTAAAAATGACAAGTAACAGGGCCTGAGTCAGATAAAGTAGTCAGACCCAAGACCAGAGTACCTTATTTTATTTTATTTTATTTTATTTTATTTTATTTTTTTATTCAGACTTTGCTGCAATAGCTAAGTGACTGTCAGGTCTCCAGCAAGCCACAAAAGATGTGATTCCTCACGCATGGCTTGCGATACACACCGTGTCAATGTCTATACATGATCGAGTCACCTGTGACTCTCTTTAGAGTCAATAGAGAGAAGTGAGCACTTATAGGCTGCGATTCATCTCACTTGTTTTAGACATCTGCTTCCCAAGAAGGTGAATCGCAGGCTGGGAGTGTCTCCCCTCTGGTTACAAGAAGAACGCAGGGTGACTAAAACCCTGGGATGCTTTTGACCGCACCAATCCCAGCCTTGTCTATGCCTCTATTTCCCATTTTTAGAACAGGTCCACCTCCCCCCCACCTCCCACAGTCAATGTGGTCAGTGAGTTGATGTCCACACTCTTTGCATGCAAGGAGTGACTTAGAAGTGACAGCTGCTGGTTTTCACTGTCAAGGCCCTGGGCTGTTCCGAAGTGGTATGTAATGTGTTAGATATGGTTATTTATTAGTTATTTTGCGGTAGCGGTTAAGTCAGAAGGATGAAATATGAAACCATAGCAGTGTACATCTAAGAGGCTCCAGTGGTATTTGAACTCTGATTTCCACCTTAATCATTTCAAATGGGGATGGAGAGAGATTTAGGAAGCCTCATTTTTCACGTTTCCTTCAATAAACATACCCTCAGGTTTCCCCAGAGGACCTCTTTTGTTGTCCTTGCCCTTGCTGAGCTGCAGATACAGAAATGAAGACCAAAGAGCAGGCATTGGACTATCTGCAGTTCACTATCAACAACTTATTTCCTGCAGTGTTTGCCAGGACAATTTACTGTGATGCACTTAAACCATTTAAAGCCTTTCTTCCCATGGAGGAAGACATATTGAGGCTCACTGACTCTATTTATACTGGGCAAATTTCTCTGTCGGGCTAACAGATAGAATCACAGAATTGTAGAATGGTGTAGGTTGGAAAGGACCTTAAAGGTCATCTAGTTCCAACCCCCTGCCCTGGGCAGGAACACCTCCCACCAGACCAGGCTGCTCCAAGCCCCATCCAACCTAGCCTTGAACACCTCCAGGGATGGGGCAGCCACAGCTTCTCTGGGCAACTTGGGCCAGTGCTTCACCACACTAAGAGTGAAAAATTTCTTCCTATTATCTCAACTAAATTTCATCTCTTCCAGTTTAAAACTGTTTCCCCCCCATCCTATGGCTCCACTCCCTGATCCAGAGTCCCTCTCCAGCTTTCCTGGAGCACCTCTAGGGACTAGAAGGCTGCTATAAGGACTTCCCAGAGCCTTCTCTTCTCCAGGCTGAACAACTCAACTCTCCCAGCCTGTCCGCACAGCAGAGGGGCTCTAACCTTCTGATCATCTCCGTGGCCTCCTCTGGACCTGCTCCAACAGCTCCTTCTTTTGTTGGGGGCCCCTGAACTGGACACAGCACTCCAGGTGGGGTCTCACCAGAGCAGAGTAGAGGGGCAGAATCCCCTCCCTCACCCTGCTGGCCACGCTGCTGGGGATGCAGCCCAGGGGGTGGGGGGTTCCTGGTGTGCCAGTACACAGTGCTGGCTCACACTGAGCTTGTCATCCACCAACACCCCCAAGTCTGTCTCCTCAGGGCTGCTCTCCAGCTATTCTCTGCCCAGTCCGGGTTTGTGCTTGGTTAATCATAGGTAAATCCAAACCCCCATCTGAATTAGCAACCTGCCTGGCTGCAAGGTGATCACTACAAAAGGAGGTTTTCAACCGTGTCCTATCAATACTGACTCAGGGTGGGGGTGTGGTTGTGGGGAAATCTTGTCCTTTTTCTGCTCCCGGCAAAAGCACACCTCATCATGACACCGGAAAGGTAAAGTCAAGACAGGCTAACTCTGTGCAGAGGAGAATCGCTGCATGTTAAGTGCTGACTTCAGACTAAAACAATGACAAATCATTAAAAAAACTTTAGTGGACGTTCACTTGTAGAGTGCTCAGAAAAAAAAAAAAAAAAGAAAAGATGTTGAGATATTGCTGCGCTCATTCACTCCCCAGGAATTTCCCTTCATGCAGCGTTAGATTCATGACTAAGACTTCTTTTCCGATTTGTCTGTGCCGTAATGGAGTAAATGAAAACAATCTTGACTGTGTGGGGCAATAATTGTTTGCAACAGAGCTTTTTTTTTTTTTTCCCCCAGAACATGAAGATGATCAGATTATGAGTGGGAAAAAAAAAATTATGTAAGTTAAAAAAAGTACAAATACACATACTCCCAAAATATCCCCGGGCTCAGAATTACTAACTGTTCCTGTGGAATAGTTGGAGAGGGTATGAAAACATTTACACATCTGCAACGTGTCCAGACTGTTATTGGCAATACTTTTTTCTGTTGCTCAGGGGATCTTGATTTCTTCGAACTTTAGAGCAAAGGACCTCAGGAGTCTGATATCCTTTGTCCTCTGTCCTCTGTCCTCCAGCCCCATAAAACAGCAAGAATAGGCCTCCCCTATTTACTACAGTTTATCAACCATAACATACATACTTTCAGTATTTTTGAAGACATTTCAGCAACCAAATAGCTCCCATCATTGGGAATTCCTCATTGATAATCTAGAATTTTTTTCCCCCCAAATGTCATTTTTATTTAGGTCCTGGTAGTGTCTAAAGACTTAATATATGATCAGGGCTTTGCTGTGTGAGATGTTGTACAAACATGGACTAAACCGTCATAACTGACATAAGTGGTCAAAAATAGCAGGCAAAGAGGATTATTCTTCTGTATGTTATGCGGGAACTGAAGTACAGAGCAAAATTTCACAAGGACATAGCCAGGAACTGAACCATGTCTTCCAGGTGTCTTCCAGCCAAGAACAGGTCCATGTATAATGATTTGATTAGAGGTCTAGGACATAGCAAATACCTCAATTGTAGGTGGGACGTGAACTTTTAGATCCAAAACAAAAGACAGGGCAAGCATAACTTGTAAAGAAGCCCGAGGTAAGAAAACTACCTTGGTTTTGATTATGAGCAAAAAAAAGAGAAGCCTATGTTGGTATATAAAGTTGGGATAGATGGTTAAAATCATTTAAAATGATTTAATGAGTAGCAAGAAATCTTTGGGTTTTATTTCTCAGAATGAGAGTAAAGGAAGTTGCAGTATCTGAAGCACCAAGATGTTGAGAACATCATGCTTGTGAGGATGGTTAAGAGTGGTCATAGCATGAACATTTGTAAAAGAAAGAATGTGCAAAATAACCTATAGCTTAGATGGAAAAACTCAGAGAAAGTTTGAAGCTGAAGAAGACGTTGTGGGAAGATGATGATATCTTATCATAGAATCCTAGAATGGTTTAGCTTGGAATGGACATTAAAGGTCATCCAGTTCCAACCCCCTGCTATGGGCAGGGACACATCCCACTATACCAGGTTGCTCCAAGCTCTGTCCAACCTGGCCTTGAACCTCCAGGGATGGGGCAGTCACAGCTTCTCTGGGCAACTTGGTCCAGGGACTCACCACCACCACCCTCAGAGTGAAAAATTTCTTCCTAAGATCTAATCTAAATCTCCCCTCTTCCACTTTGAAGCCATTAGCCCTCCTCCTATCACTACATGCCCTTGGAAAAAGTCCCTCTCCATCTTTCTTGTAGGCCCCCTTCAGACACTGAAAGCGGCTCTAAGGTCTCCCTGAAGCCTTCTCTTCTCCAGGATGAACAACTCAACTCTCCCAGCCTGTCCTCACAGCCCTCACAGCATCTCCGTGGCCTCCTCTGGACCTGCTCCAACAGGTCCATGTCCTTCTTCTGTTGGGGGCTCCAGAGCTGGACCCAGTATTCCAGGTGGGGTCTCCCCAGAGCAGAGCAGAGGGGCAGAACCCCCTCTCTTGCCCTACTGGCCAGCGCTGCTGGGGATGCAGCCCAGGGGGCGGGGGGCTTTCTGGGCTGCCAGCATACATTGGTGGCTCCTGTTGATCTTCTCAATATCTTCCAGCCTTTTTTGTCATCCTGACCTAATCCATTTTACAGCCTTAAAAATCTCTTTTGCCTTTAATGACATATAAGCATTTTATGCCTTCTGGCCATAGTCCTGGGCTGGTGGGCAGATGATCTCACTTATTTGCTTTTAGAACCTCAAAGCAAGGTAGTCAAGTGGTTTGTGCTCACCATTATGTGTTGGGCACCATGCTCTGTGCCACTACGTACCTTCAGGACATCTCTCTGTGTGTTTGTTCATGGCCTACTTGTCTGTAAAGGAAGGATGATAAGGATATTTTTTCTTTTTTTTTTTTCCAGGTTTTTGGAGATTTACTGATGCAAAATGCAGGTTTCATGCTTATGCATTTTCTTGCTCCTCCTGCTCCTGTGATGGTGGTGCCTCAGGAGGTTACAGTCTGGAGAGCAGGTTGTAGGCATCTCCCTTCTTCCTTTCAGGGTCTAGCAAGCGGTATCAGACCACACAATGTGCAGTCTCTTACAAGGGCCTCAGCCCCTTAACTACACTAAATAGCATCCTAGTATGTGGAAATTAACAACATGTGTGTCCCATGCTAATGCTTACTCAGCCATTCCCAATATGTTTTTCTAATCCAGGTTCACTAAAGGGACAAATATCTCTCAGTTCATTCTCACAGCCGATACTTTGAATAATGTACCTGTTTGACAAGTTGGACCAGCTGTGGCACAAGCTGTAATCAAGAAGAGAAGGCACAAAGGAAAGTCTGAGCTCTGACCTGCTCCACAAAATGTGCAGCCAGCCGGAAACATCTCATCTGCCGTACTTCAGCATGTGCTGGATATTGCTTGGATGAGGAGGTCTCCAATTTCTTACTCCAATAAATGGCAGCCTGGAGCCAGGGCTACAGTATAAGGCTTTACTCTGGTAACAGGCTTCCTCCAATGCTCATACCAATCCCTTTAACAGAATTGTTGCAAGGAAAAAAACTTTTGCCATTAGGTGGAAGTTGCCAACTCCTCCTCTTTTGCTGCCACTTCACTCCCGGACCTGTAAATAACAGATCGCACATTTAGCAAAGTCCTTCTGCGCTAAGGCATGATACCCAGTGCCTAGTTAGGTGGTCAGATTCCTGCGTGTTTTTCTATCATTGGTGAATTTATTTAATTCATTTTAAATGCCTGCTCCTAGGAAAGTAAGAATGTTAAACGTGAGATGGTGATAAATGATGCGACAAGAGAAATCCTGCCAATAAACACAGATCCTGCACTACCTGGAGCTCCAGTTCCCTCAAACACAGACACTGTTGCTGGAGCAGGGGCTAGAAAATTAAGCACTTGGTGAGTGTCCTAATAGCTCACCTTTTTTTCTGACTTGTTCTGCATCACCAAGCAAGGTTGTCACCACATATGAAGTATTAAATAAAATAAATCTGTGGTGCTGCTATCTTCAGACAATAAACTTTGAATTCTTATTTCATACCCTGAGTACTTCATAGACCTCAGTTGGTCCATTAGTAAAAGAAATGGAGACAGAGCGAGCAGCAAGAAATATGACAATGACATTTGGCTTGAAACTATAGGAATAAGCATCTGGATTGGTGTGTCTGTAATTAATTAGTCACTGCTTGAACAGACCCCCAGAAGCTTTTTCTCATTGAAGTCACCAAAACACCAAGTACGTGCTCAGTGTTTCAGATTTAGCAAAGTAGAGAGGTGCTTCAAATGGGAGTTAAGTTCTTTACCTGCTAGAAGTGAACTCTTCAAACAGGATGTGCTCTACAAGCCCCGGAGCAGATGATCAGAAAGCATATAAAATATTCCCTCTTAGCCTGAGCTTCTCATTGAAAATCACAGCACCCTTTTCCTAACAAGGGCATCACCTACAGCCCACATTGCGCTGTCGCATTTCTAACTGTGCTAGAGAAAAGTCATTTCCTCCGGGGCATCCTCTGGGGATCATCCAGCACATCCAATGCACAACAGCAAGGCTCTTCCAAGAAGCTATTTCTCCAGTTACAAGACCCTTCGGAGAAAGGCAGTGCCCTCTCACCCTGACCAAGTATTCATATCTTTGTACAGCTCACAGCCACATTCCAGAAGCTGCCCACAGCATAAGCCAAATATTTATCCAGCGGTCTGAAGTTTGAAATACAGAGGATCATAAAGGCATGATGTTGTACTGGTCTTTCCAAATTCCCAGTAAGCCAGCTCTGTAGACCATGAAGTTGATGTGCATCTGCTCTGTAACACATTCAGTTACCTCTCTGAATGCAAGAAAAATACGGTGTGCTAGTGAATAATCATACGTGGTCATCTTCTAGCAAGGATTCATGTAACTCGCAGAAATGTCCCATGCCCACAGTGAGACCAGATGCTGAAGGGTGTCATTTCTTGGTCCAAATGCTCAGACGGATTTGGGATATTCTCAGTTCTTTTGCCAAGATGGGCAAAACATACAGGCCGTGAGCTGCTGTATCCTAGAAATTTTAGCCATCTTGGACGTTGGATATCCAGCCTGGGGTTGAAAATGGGCAGTAATAAGTGACTTGGAGGGACTTTTGGCATGGAAGGCTTCTGGGAGATACAACTAGATGTCAACACACTTTCAAAACTCTAGCCTACCTTGTCCTACACCTTTCTTTCTGACTGTGGAATTGTCAATATAATCGTATTATTTATCTCCCTGAATCATTCCCAGTCCTGCCTCCCTGATCATCCTAAATGACTAAAGAAAAGACTAATTTATGCTTAGGAATGAGCCAACTCTGTTACNGGCCCCCTCCTCCTGGCACCCTCCCTTTAAGTACTTTCAAGCATTGATAAGATCCCCCCTCAGTCTTCTCTTCTCTAGACTAAAAAGACCCAACTCCCTCAACCTTTCCTCATAAGAAAGATGCTCCACCCCCCTAATCATCTTTGTGGCCCTTCACTGCACCCTCTCCAGCAGTTCCCTGTCTTGTTCTCCTGTTCTCTACTTCACAGCATCCTCCAGCCCAACCTGGCATAAAATACATGCATGCAATGCCAAGAGCTATGCATTGGAAATACAGAAATAGGGTGCTCCATGGCTCCCACCCTGAGGTCAGGGCTCACTCCTTGGGTGTGAGTAAAGGTAAAGGTAAAGGTAAAACACCTTTAACAAAGTAGCTGTGGCTTTTGACACCTGCCAAGGACTTCAGAGGTCAGAGAAATGCTCTTCTTGATACTGAGACCCACTTTCAAAGACAACCTGTTGGCACAATGATGTTTGTGTGAGTTTTCAGCTTGCTTTTCAAGTTTCTGCAGATGACAGCTAAAAATGCAGCTAGTGGTTAACCCTGGAGCAGGACATGGCTTTGATGCAATGGGACCGTGTCTGTCTCTGTGACATTTTGCAACCATGGCTTCATCAGGGTCAGTAGTGGAAAAGGCAGCCGGAACGTGGTCCACCAAATGGTAACTGCAGCAGTTACACTTCTAGTGGGAAGTGTCCTTGCCCATTGTAGGGGAGTTAGAACCAGGTGATCTTTAAGATCCCTTCCAACCTAAACCATGCGATGACTCTATGATTCTATGAATAAAATGCTGACATTTGCGCGGTTAGTTCAAACCATCTAACTGGATAACGACAGCAAGAGGAAAATCAGGATAGAAATGTCTCTCGAGGAACACAGAGCATTTTCTTGGCTGCTTGCATGTTGCATGCTCTTTTGAGATTTGTTTATTATTTGAAGCTGCCATGGAATCTTTCTGCACACAAGATGCTGGAGATAAGCTCATCCCAAGACCTATGTGTCAAGGCAGCTGCAAAGCACAGAATTTTCTGTCTTGGGAGGGCATGGTGAAAAAAAACGTTGCAATGAATTACGCTCTTCCTTGGGAGAGAAAGGAATGCATGGAATGATTTAGTTGAGCTGTGTATAGCCCAAGACTGTGTGCCAAGAGACAAGGGAAGATAGTCAGATCCCTTTTATAGCTTAGCCCCACCCAGTTGCAAAGACACAGGGCAAAGAGGCTGAAATAGCACAGACGGAAAATGCCAAGAGTCCAAGAGAGCAAGAACAGGGAGCAGGGAGAGCATCTGAAAGAGCCCTTGTCAGCACGTTTGCTCCCAAGAGAAGGCAAAAGGTAGTCTGAGTTCCCACAGCAGACAGGTTTGGGCAAGTAGGAGTGCAGGCTGGGAGTCCCCGAGACAGGAGCCTGCAAGGATGTGAAGCAGCAGAGCGCACGCTTTGTGTTTCAAAGTACCTACTTCTGCAGAGACATGAAGGCTTGGGAGATGTGAAGACTATCAGCTGTCCCTCCTGCTTGCTCATCTTTGTCTCTAGTTAGTTTAACTCTTGGGGGAAGCGGGGATTTGAAGGGGGTCTTGTGGGAAGTCATCGAAAAGACTGCCATGATGCTGGTTCCTCATGGAGGGACAACAAATGCAGCAGTGAACATGATGACAGCCACCAGGGCGGTGACAAAAAGTTGTGTTAATAGCTGTAAGTCTAACAGAAGGAGTTTAGGTGAAACACCAAGTAACAAAGTCTGTGGCTCTTTGTACAGATGTAATACCTAAAGGCTTGGGGTAGTGAACAGCATGTAAAGCCCAGACTCCGGTGTTGAACCCCCACCAAGACAGAGGTGTTCATTGCGCTGCCGGTACCATTCAGGTTCTTCAGGTCCCTGTGTTGCTCCCTGTTTTGCTTGAGCTTCTTTCTGCCTACCAACTTCCCATGGCCAGCCCTGCTTAATTTAGGTCATTTGTTGGTCCTTAGCCAGCCCTGGCTGCCCAGCCACCCCACAGCCCTTTGGTGCCCAGGTTGCAGTGTTTCTGGACTACCTACCTCTTCTTCTGCAGTGGAAACACATTGTACAAGGAATCAGCACATTCATGGCCTTATCGCCGAAGCCCCTGAAGTATTGACTTGTTCCTCATGTCTCAGAAAACTTTTGCTGTAATCTAATGGCATAAAATCCTGCTTGGATGAAATCCCCAGTACCATGGTTTAACTGAATAGATTTATTACTGTACTTAAAATTCCCATCCCACAATCTTTGTAATTAATGAACACCCAAAGAACACATTTCACAGAGACTTAGAACAGGAAAGGCTTTAAGGACCATGAATCTGCTTTTTGTTCATTGCAATATGCATCTGAAAGGGGGTATTTTTCCTTACGATCAGGAACAAATTAGGTATGAAAAATACAGCAAAGTAGAGTTCATGAAAAGGGGGAACAGATAACGCAAGAAAGGTATTCATGTGGTTAAAGCACTAGTCTGAACCTCAAAGGGTCAGATTTTGTTCCCAGCTCTTCCACAGACAAGTCTGTGATCTTGGCTAAGACGTTTTGCCAGATCTGGACTAAATACATTAGTAATTGTCTGTCACTGTTGTGGCGGACATGGCAGACAGAACTGCTACTCAACCACTGTCTAGACTGGAGGGTGCTACATTTCTGCTAGCTGGCACAAACACATTAATATCTTCTGCAGCCAATGATTTGACTAGACTTCATGCCAAAGCCCTAAGGAGGAGTCTTAGGTTGGTGCCTTCTGCTACCTGATCCCACAAAGAAGCTCTGAGCCTGAACGGTGTCCTGCACAGTAGACAGCCAGGAGACAATGTGCACGTTTGCATAGGTCCTTCTTCACACAGGTGACCCAGGATCCCATTCTTGCTCCACTGAATATGAAGAAGAGACTTAACTTCAATCCCCCATGAATACAAAGCTGCTATTGCTCTTCCCTAGGACACAAGCTGGCAAGATCATTACTATCATGGGATGCAAAATGGGCAACAGAAATATTGGCCCATTGAATCTAGCAGCAAGGATACAAAGACTGGTGCTGAAGGAGAAGGAGGGTCATGTCTTGGCTAGATGTTCTTAAAGCATGTTCCCTTATTTCCAGCCTGTGAAGGAAGGTCTCCATTCCCCTGCATTTGGAGATCTCTCCTCTGCATATAGTCTCTCTAGGAAGGAGGCACCTTGCACCTTGCAGACCTGGGGATTTCATCATGCAGCAAGGGGCAAAAAGAGCCATATTCTACAACAGTCACCAAATTGTTTTGAAAGTAGAGCCCAAAGTCCTCAGAAGTACACAACTGTGCATGTCCAATTGATTTGAATAACATTTGGGTGCTCTTCTGCCGCACTAGACCTGCTCAGCTCTTCGACTGGATAATGGAGGTGACAACACATCCCTCTTTTGGTTGGTGTACATGGGCTGCTCTTTAGAAAAGGGAAAACTCTTACCAAAAGTTTACTCAGTGTTTGGAGCAGGCTACAGTAGTACCACCTCACCTGTAGGTAATACAGCTGTGATGCTGCCAGGAGGCTGTATGTGAGCACCACAAGCCCTTAGAGAGTTGTCAGAACAATCAGAGGTGCTTTGAGAAGGGCTTGGCTGGGTGACCCCCATATCATTGTCATCCCTCCCATTGAGATTTTTAAGGAGTATTCTTGCCCTGACAGTTGTCTGGATGTAAACTTTGGGTCTTCGCTTGCTTTGTAGCTTTCGCTATGTGTGAGCATCTGCAGAGTGAGTGGCAGGAGGAGGGTTTTTTTCATAACAGCAACTTCTACACACACCATGATGTGTATTTCTGGGGAACCGTCACTAACATTCCCGGACCACAGAAAAATATGCTCATTTGGCAGCTCCAGAGATGACTGTGGGATATAAAAGGAGAAAGGGTGGGGGTGGGGGAGATCCCAGAGGACAGACAGTAGCCTGTTCCCACACAAAGACCAGAGGGTGTGATGCCAATCCCAGCCGTTTGCTCAGGGTAAACCAAGGGCATGTTAACAGAAGTCAATGACATGAATTAAACTGGGTGGTTGGGAGGAGAGCCATTTCTAGAGATGGCATCACTTGCAGATGAGGTCCTAATGGGACCAATATGTTGAGAACTTTGTAGACTGCAAATCCCACACCAGTGATCCAAGAACCAGGGCAGAGTACGAAAATCCACCAAAATCATAAGCTGAAGCGTTAGTCACCATCTGCAGAAATGAGAGCTGACAAGGCAGCAGCTGCCTCGGTCAGAGCTGTTTCATATTTGAATGGCCCCATGTAGAGAAAGTTTGAATCAGAAACACAGTGAAGCCAAGGGGGAATGACACATTAAGCCACCACAAGGGATAAAAGGGAGAACATTTCAATATGTAAACAACCAGAAATCTCCCAGGTAGCAGAGATGAATATCAACTTAGAGCAAGAAGACAATGGTCAGCAATGACACAGAGTAAGAGGGGTTGAAGCAGAACTAGTTTCACTGTCGGCTCTAGGTTTTCTAGGTTGAAGTGGATTGGAAGGTCAAGGAACAGGAATTTCCTGGCTAAGTCTTCATTGTTCAGTCACTCCTGGTTTTAATTTATCATAGAATTGGCATTAATTACTTGCAGAGCACCAGTGATGTATCATAGAGCTGCAGACAGCGAGGCATGGGATCAAAACTTGGGAAGCTGGCACCAAACTCCTTCCTCTGCTGTCCCACTTTTTAAGGCCTTTAGCCAGACTGCTTAACTGGGTCTGGGACTTCTCTACAACAGAGATGACAATCCGCCCTGGCTTCTCTCGTTTGCTAAGATATGTGCTTTTCATGCCAACATTACTGAAGGAGTGCCTTGGGTTCCCTCAGCTCTCCAAACTTCTTGGGAAGCCGTTGAGTTTGCAAGGGCTAAACGTACTGAAAGAAAGCAGAGATTTGGGTCACTGAGCAGATGATTCTGCTGGCTTGGAGTTGACCAGAGACCTTTCCAAGCTGTTTTACAAGCATGTAAGGGCATAAGAGTGAATTTGCTGAGTCAGACCAGCTCTGTAATAGTTTCTCATCCCTCCTGGGGTGGAAGCTTAGGAAAGGCACATACAAACAACACCAGAGGGTAGTTATACTGCCCCAATACCTCCCCTGTGCCTACACAGTTGTGGCTTAGGGACTTGCCAAGCCACAGGTTGTAAGCTTGTGTTGAAGAGTCTCTGATGAACATTTCTTCCCTTAGCTACGTGACTGCCTTTGGGATCTGTGTAAATGTTTGGTATTCATGATGCCTGCTGGCAGGAGGTCCATAACTGAACTCCAGACTTTGTGAAAAGGCAGAACGTCAAGGTTTTTTTCTAAGCTTACTGCCCAATAACATCATCTGTTGACCCTAATTCTGCCATTATTAGAACAATGCACAATTATAGAATCATAGAATCATAGAATCACTTGGGTTGGAAGAGACCTTCAAGATCATCGAGTCCAATCATAAACCTATGCCAAAACCACCCCTAACCCATGTCCCTCAGCACCACTTCTACCCATCTTTTAAATACCTCCAGGGACGGCCATTCCACCACGTCCCTGGGCAGCCTGTTCCAATGTTTGACAACCCTTTCGGTAAAGAAGTTTTTCCTAATATCCATCCTAAACCTCCCCTGGCACAACTTGAGGCCATTTCCTCTTGTCCTATCGCTTGTTACTTGGGAGAAGAGATTGACCCCCACCTGGCTATAACCTCCTTTCAGGTAGTTGTAGAGAGTGAGAAGGTCTCCCCTCAACCTTCTCTTCTCCAGGTTAAACAATCCCAACTCCCTCAGCCGCTCCTCAGGAGACTTGTTCTCTATACCCCTCACCAGCTCCGTTGCCCTTCTCTGGACACGCTCCAGCACCCCAATGTCTCTCCAACACTGCGATGCCCAAAACTGAACACAGTACTCAATTATTCTCTATACCACAGTGTACCTGTTTGTAGAGATATTTATTGTATGTCTCTTGAATAATCTCTTATGAGGCTGGACAGTGTTCTTCCTTTTACACACTTCCAAAAAAACATTTTATGCCTCTGATCCCCTTAAAACTTTCTTAATTCTGCTATATCCTTGTTGAGGAGTAAAGCTCAGAGAGCGAAAGCGCTTTCAAGCTTCGGGTACTCTGTGGTTTCGTAAGTCACATCATACTGTAGTTGTCTGTCCCTCCCTAGGTGATGGCTGCCCCATAATAGCTTTTCCTAAATGTTTTTAACCACAACTGAGTGTCCAGTTGACAGTTTTGTAGAACTCACTGACACCGACATCTCCTTAGTGAATGCCAAAAGGTGATACGGAGACCTTCTCTTTGTAAGAAAAAGAGCTGTTTATGTCAATCTGCACAACATAGCATTTGCTGCCTTTGATTCTTATCCCTCAACTACTCTACAACTTTTCAGTTACTTTCCTCTTCAGGATTCCTAATAACTGAAGCCTTCACACACATTGTCCCCTAGCTTTTCACTCCCTTTTTAAGATTATTTATGGATGTACCACATGGTAAAGGCTGTGGATGTCCTCTGGTGATACACCTCCACCATGAAAACAAGACACTTTTTTTCTATCCTTCAAGCGATATCAGTCACTGAGACTTCTCTTGTCTCATGAACTTAATCCAAAATTGGTGTCAAACTAAAAGTTTGTATTAATTAAAATCTTCTATTCTTTCCCCTCTTCCCACCTTCTCAAGAAAAGACCCCATAAAAAGAAAAAGATCACTCATGTGGTCTTTCTTATCCAGCAGGAAATCCCATTAGACCCAGTGTAGCCATCATGGGAGTTATGCATAATTTAGATACATTCAGCTGAACATGACCTTTAAGTCTTTGTAGGTCCCCTGAGGAGTCTTTTCAGGTCTTCTGTTGATACAGCTGTATTTGGGTCTTTCTGTGCCTATTGATGGGAATAAATGCTACTGGTACCAGGCTAGTCATGAAATTCTACAATATGAAGTACCAGTAGCATAATTTTTTTTTGGCTTGATGTGACTGTTGTATAAACAAACCATATGGGTCTTGTGACTCTTTCTAAGCAGTTGTCAACATGCTGGCCAAGATATGCTCTGTTCTCCCCAGCTTTCCTATGCCTCTCTCTTGATATCTTGTCCAAAAATTGGGAGCTACCACTTGCCTAGGTCCCTTCTCCAGCAAGAGGAAGAAAGAGGGTCCAGAGATGGAGCTGTGGCCCTTCTCATTGCCTTTACTTGTCACGGTCTCAGCTCTGCCAATGCTGCTCCCTCTGCTCAGGAACCTCAGAGCTGAGCCGAACTAACCAGCACCTACAGGTACTTCTCCTGGAGGGAAGAATCAAACAGTATTTCCCATCTCTTCCCCATTCTGCTGGGAGTGTCAGACCTCTGGTTTAGTCCTAGCACCTGCTTTGTACCCTTGTTCTCAGTGGGCCATAAAGAGTCTTCCTTCCATGGTAAGTTATTTGGGGCCAAACTCCATACACACCTGCAGCACCACAAACCCTCAGTATTTTCACTCAAACTTCATCAAAATTGTTCCACAGTTTCACCAGCAAGAACAGGGGTGGCTTCACTCCACTGGTATCAGCACCAAGACCGTTTCATCTTCCGCTACTGCCACAGTGTATTAGCACCCAGATGAAAAAACTAAAGAATGCCTACATTTCTTAACTTATACACTATCCCTCCTAAAGTATGTAAAAGTGGAGGTTTATGACAAAATGTCTATCTGCTCCTGTTGCAGTCAATAGTCTTCTAGGTCTCTACTATTCATTTACTTCTTTTAGGGTATTTTTCATGTAGGACCAGTCATCTGCCTTTGAGGTCTCCTACTGACTTCAAGCTTTCTCATCTGTGTTAGAAGAAAATTAATTCCTGACTGTAAAATCAGCTTTATTCCTCATGGACAATGCGAACACAATTTCAAGACCTGTCTTTGTACAGCGATGCACATGACATTGATGAGGATTGCACATTGCGGTGTATTTTTCTCACTGAACTTACTGTCCCCTCTACATGTCAATCTTCAAAGTATCCCTCCAGAGTTTTCATTTCTAGTCATCTCTGTGCAATGCAAAATGAAACATGCATTGGAATTATTCATAGCGTAAGATGACTCATAAATTTTTTCTACAAGAGGCATGAGATTTTGAAGTAGCAGCAGATGAACACAGAAAAATTAAGGGGCATATTGAAGGACATTATATCAGAGCCAAGGGCTGCAGGCAAGATGTTGGAAGGCCCATAATTTTCATTAGTAAATCTGTAGCCTTCAAATATGCAATTAACCCAAGATTTGGTTCAGTCACCCAGTTTGGGAAAAAAACCTGTGAGTGCTGTAGGGATTTTATTTGGCTCCTGTGAGCTGGGATTCAAAGGCACTGTTGAAAAGGGCACAATATCTCTGTAGTTTCTGGGTCTATAGTTTCAAGAAAGAAAAGAAGGTGAATTTGGTGGGTAACAAGAGAGATCCAACCCAGGTTTGTGGCAGTTTCCATTAGTTAAGAGAAATCCCAGTTTATGTGATTCCTGATGGTCCCTTTATTGCATTTTCCTGCCTCTGGCAGCAGTCAGCAGCAATCACTTAGAGAAGAGGAACGTAAAGGACTTCTTCCCCAGCAAACTCTTCTCTGCTAGCAACATGCTTGGCAAGCAGATGAGCAGGTACTGGGGCTAGAGAAGTTCCACATCTGTAATGGACTGAGTAGATGGTTAGCACTTTTTAATCATGCTTTTCTGTCCTGCCAAAGAATTAATCTACCTTTTCTTTGCATGCATCAGAAGAAATCTCATCCCCTTTGTGATTACTATGAACCATGGTCCTTCAGGCGAACCACAAAGAAAGCTCTTACCGGCAGGCAGGGAGCCTGATCACTTCTTAATTGCATCTTTGGGAAGAGTTCAATTATAACCATTTCCTAAGTGTGGAAATAAACACTCGGCGTGGGTTGCTCCAGCAGTTAAGAACCTCCTACCATGTCCTGACTTACAGACCAAGGAAATTGTCTTCCTGCTAGGTAGGATTAAAACAAAAAAAAAAGTATGTTCTTTTAGCCCTCCTAACCTGAAAGCTTCTTAAAAGTCTCAGAAAAACAAATGGGGAAAAAAAACCATAACACCAAATCAACAACCAAGCCATCCAAAACTATTCCTCTGTCTCTTGTCCATTCTCCTATGTGGAACAGCTGGGAGCAGCTTGTTAAGAGACACCAACTTATGGTCAGCCCATCCTCCTTTGCAGAGAGTGAATAAGAGCTGAAAGCAAGAGCGCTTCTGATGATAGCCACCATGTAAACAGACAGCTAACAAGGGTAACACTGAATACGAAAGCTGCTCCCCTCTCTCTTCTTCACAGAAACCCTCGTTACCTAAATGGAGCTGGTAAAGCTCATTCTAGGTATCTTGACAGGTTCATTTATTACTATTCTTTTTCTAGCAAAAGGGCCCAAGGCAAAAAAAATCAATTTTGGGTCTGGCTTGAAGCATATATCCAGGGATTCAGGGCAATTTATCATTCCCAGCCTCTCTCCAGTGTGCATGATATGGATATCTCACTTCCAGTTGAGTTTTGGAGCAATAATCTTTATTTGCCATGGTCACAGGAACTGCTTCATCCACACGAATCACCTTAAAACACACAATTCAAGTCACATCAAAGGTCTGATAATATTTTCCTGCACGAGGGCTACTCTTTGAACATTGTGGGGTGCCAGTCACCCCAGAGTGGTGGGCTGGGCTCTGTTAGGACACGGGGAGAACTGACCCACCCATCCGCCCAGAGGCATGGGCCTTTTCATGAAGCCCAGCAGATACCATGGCATGACTGCCCCCATCCTGATATAAAGTCCAACAAACGGCTGGATTCTGTGGGATGTATAAACCAAGGGAGGCAAAGCTCCGGCTGCAGGAGGGCTGTCTCAGAGTAGCTGGAAGCGATATCAGAGATGAAGAACATAAAACAGCCCCAAATCTGCCTCCTGAATGACTAATAAGGCCGAGTCTTGACTGAACATCAGATGGTGTCTCATCTATAGCCAGACTCTGCTATCACACTTCACCGATGCTAAAAATGAATAGTGTGATAATCCCCTCCCTGGGGAAGAAATGGTTTGCAGTGTAAAAAGGTGCATGTGAAACTTTTTGAAACCCCAGGAGTTCTGAAACACTAGAAATACAAAGCCCAGTTTCCTACTGAGCTATGGCTCTTGGTTGATTGCCTTCAGTGCCTGAAAAGCCTGTGAGCTCTAACTTATATTTTTCTTGCTGAGGGGTCATTTATAATGTCTCTCTCTCTTGCTGTCTCCTCCATGTGAATTTGCAGATGAGCATTTGTAGGGTCTCTCTCCTACCCAGCTGATGGGAACACAACACAGCTGAGACATGGGATTAGACACAAACACCAACTCATGACTCACAAAGTCCTTCTTCTGGGGGATTGTACATAGACAAAATGGCTTACACCCAAATACAAAGGAATTAGAGAAAGTTAATAATTTCCAAGGCTTTGGGGCTATCTGGGACCTTTGAGATAATCTTATCTGTGTTGTACAACTCAAGCCAAAGAACTGCACTAAATGCTTTCTGTGTAAAGCCCTTATCTTCTTTTTATGATTTTTTTTTAGCTAACAGGCATCGTCTCATAGAAGAAACAGTAAACTGGGATTCGGGAGATCAGCACTGAGTATCTAATCTCTTGTTTCACTTTGTGCTGCTTAATTAATTCTGTGCTTCAATTCCCTTCGGGCAAAGTATAAACAACACTACTTCACTGTTTCACAAAATTATTGTAGCTGTTAAATGTTTGTAAAGTTGTTCAGATACCACAGTGGTGAGAGGCATGGAAAAATCTGTACATAAATCAGCCCTGTTTATATTTCTGCTGATAGCAGAGTTTTTCTTGCATGGATTTTTTCTTTCTTTTAATCCCCAAGTGTGGAGAAGATGTTGCCTCTGTCATATTACAGACTGAAAAAAAATTAGGCTCATCAACATAATAGTACAAAAAAGGGGAATAAATACTTCTTAGCAGCAGTGTCGTTCTTCACATCTTCAAAGCACTTCACAAATATCTGCCAGGAAGCTGACTTTCCACTCTGACGTTCAGATTCCCAGGGTATTGTTTCTATTTTGGTGAAATGTTTGTTATGACAGCATGACCTTCCTGAAAGAATAGCTTCAACATTTGAGAACCCATCCCTGGCAGAACTACATCTCAAATTGCATTCTTAAGTGGCTCTTCTAAAATATATCTTAAAGCATGTATCAATAATCCCATTTTTTCTTATGAATTGACACGGAGTTGTCTGTACGGGGGAGAATGAACCAAGTCTTTCTCCTCCAATGTGTAAAAAGGAGGTTGGAAGGATGCTTTCATGGAAGGAGTTGGGATTTAACATCGTGGACATGGTTTGGGGGAAAAAAATATGAAAGCTGACTTTGCACACGCTAAGGAGACCGTCCTCCCGACGTTTCCCTCTTCAGAGGTGAAGAAGGACATGGAGAGCTGTGGGGTTGCTCCTAGGACAGTGAGTTAGCAGCAGAGTTGAACTTTGGATGAGCTTCTCTGGGGGACCTGGCTCCGATCCTGAGCAGGTAAGCTCAGTGGCCATAGCAAGGAGCCCTCTGTAAATCATTGCTCTTGGAGAGCTCAGAAGTGGAGTTTTCTGAGAAATTGAGACCCCAGAATTCATGTTAAGAACCTCACAGCACAGCCCCTCCAAGCTCAGGGGTGGGAATGCCCTCTCTTTGTTGCAAGTGAGCAACGCAGCAGTGTCAGCGTTGGATTTTGGGCTGTTTCCTAGGGCAGTATGGCTCTGTGAGTGGGCATCTATCTGCAGGAGGAATGGTCTGTTTGGCAGAACCTTCTTTATAAACTGAAGAATCAATGTCATCCAGAGGGCTTCAAGACTGCCATGAAAGCAGACTACTCCAAGTCGCAATGAAGGGCTCCAGCTGAGGGAAATGCTGCGGAGTGAGCCCAGCCTTTCTCTAACAGCAGGAATCACCTGCATAAACTCAGTCTGGAGAAGACCATGGACTTCTTTTGTTTTGAATCCTAGATTCAAGGTTAAAACTTGCTTATTGGGAAGGAGGGAGGAAAGCAGAATAGAAGAGTATGCTCACCAGAGATTTCAACCTCGATGTTTTGCAGTGGGTTTTTTGGCTTTCCTCTCCCCATCGATTCATTCAACTGCATTTTTTCTTGCGAGCAAACACAGCCAAGACTTCCAGCTGCAGCATGGGCACTGAAATCCACCACGCTGCAGAACAGCCTTGCTGCAACCTCCTGTCGCTCTGGCACGCTGCAGAGCAGCAACAAGCACTGTAAACAGATCAGCCTGGAGAAATAAACATTAGACTAAAGATTATTTAATAACTGTTTTTAATCAAGTAATTTACTGACCAAGGCCGACGGCATGGGGTCCTGCCTCCCTTGAAGACCTGGAGGATTGTGGTCTGCAAGTGGCGTAAATCAGGGGCATTTCTTTGATGTGCAGAGTTTGTGCCAATTTACACCCAGATAAGGATCTGATCCTGTGAGTTTGCCACTGGCTTTGGTCGGAAGAAGGGCAGGCCCAGGTTTAGCAAGACTAAAAAAGATCAAAGAGGTGCAGCTTCTTGGAAACAGCGGAGGAGGGAGAGCCAGTCCCTAAAGATTTCCTGCTTCTTCCGTAGGAGAAATGAACAAACAGCTAAACAGAAAAAGCAAGCAACAGGGTTCCTGGTATAACCAAGGCTCCCTTTAAACATCTTTCTCCATCTGGGATATGTATAATTGCTATCTTCCGGTTCAAACCACAAATAAAAGGGACTGTAAACATTTCAGAAGGGCCTGGATTCATCCTACCTAAATATAGGCAATGAGCTGTGCTTTCCACGTTACAAGCACGTCACTGTAGGTTCCCTCTATAATTAATAGAAAGTGTATACTTTCTACGCCACTAAGCCAGAGGGACAGTAACTGAGACCGGGTCTAAGGCTGATATTCATTGCTTACAGTTATCACTCTCTAGTCAACATTTTTACGTTGAATTTACACAGCCTAGACTCCGCTCTGAATTTTGTGGCTCCAAGAATTAACGAGCCCAAAATGCCAACTGCGTCCTGGGCTGCATTCCCAGCAGAGTGGCCAGCAGGGCGACAGAGGGGGTTCTGCCCCTCTGCTCTGCTCTGGGGACACCCCCCTGCAGTGTTGCCTCCAGCTCTGAGGACACCAACATAAGGACACGGACCTGTTGGAGCGGGTCTAGAGGAGGCCACAAAGATGATCAGGGGGCTGAAGCATCTCCTGTATGAAGATGGGCTGAGAGAGTTGGGGTTGTTCAGCTTCAAGAAGAGAAGGGGAGACCTTCGAGCCCCTTCCAGTACCTAAGTGGGCCTACAAGAAAGCTGGGAAGGGACTCTTGATCAGGGAGTGGAGCCATAGGATGAGGGGGAATGGTATTTAACTGGAAGAGGGGAGATTTAGATTAGATCTCAGGAAGAAATTATTCCTGTGAGGGTGGTGAGACACTGGCACAGGTTGTCCAGAGAAGCTGTACATGTCCCATCCATGGAGGTGTACAAGGCCAGGTTGGTTGGGGCTTTGAGCAACCTGGTCTTGTGGGAGGTGTCCTTGCCCATGCCAGAGGGGTTGGAACTAGGTGATCTTTGAGGTCCTTTCCAACCTAAACCATTCTAAGATTCTATGTTTGTTTCCATTCAAAGTACCTGAAATAACATAGACAGTGTTAATCCCACCAGCATAGTGTGGTGATGGGGTGAAACCATGAAGGTGTTGAATGCACTGGGTGGTGGGTCAGTGCATTGGCGGGTGTTTGAAGGTGCAAAGCTTGCTGAACCAGCATCGGAGGACTGCATGACTGGTTCTCCTCCTGGACCGAGGTCAGGCCTGAACACAGCCAGGGAGGTAGGGAAAAATGAACAAAGATGGAGAAGCCATAGTTGATGTCTTAAACTTGTCTCTGACATACTTTTGTTCAGTACCGTATGTAGTAAACATTTATTTAGGAGGGCATTGATACACACATAGGGGCTGTTAAGACCTGATGTCCAAGGACATCTGTTCATATTCATAGCTATGATAGTACAAAATATACATGTTTTAGTGCTTATTTTCCTACATATCGGCATAGTGTCTGCCATCACCTCATCTCATCCCTTTCTGATGACTCACATGGCCACCCTCCCAGCACAAATGTGGCATAGAGAATGTCTTACATCCTATTAGGACAGTGTGGCAAGGGGAGGCTGGTTGCCCAGCCCCAGGAGAAGAGGAGCACTCACATGGGTGCCTCATGGGAGCTAAACCTGTGGTCATACTAAAAGAGTCTCCTTTCTCACACACTTGCTAATAAGTTTTGTTCCCAGATACCTCAAATTCTTACATGATTTCTTGTGTTCAGCTTCAACAAATTCATCCTGGTGTGGTTAGTCTGCCCTGTTGGACTTGCCAAGTGTCAGAAAGGAAATAATTCCTTATCCCTGGCAGAAAATAACAAGCCATGTTTTAATGTCATGACCATAGAGGCAAAACCTGAATGATAGAAATTGAGATTAATTGGAGAAAAGGAATCAAAGAAGATAATGTATTGGTGTATCATGCTCTAGACTTGGCAGTTTTGATGGGCTGGACTTCTTGTCAAGCAGCCTGCTGATTCACGATGTGCGCTCCTTGGAGGATACATTTGTGATTGCACCCAGATGTTCATCAATGGGAATGAAAAATGTCATGTCTGTGATAAAAATGGAGAAACTGTTGGCCGTGGCTGAAAAGTGAAAGGGCTCTTGCAGCATGTACACACTAGGGCGAGTTCTTGGGAGAAATGAGTAAAAGGTGATGTGGTCTGTCTGCTGTCTTGGTGTTTGTTTCCTAGAGACCTACTCAGTCCTTTGGGGAAACATTTGGATTAACAAGAATTTTGTCTGTGGGCCAAAATGCTTTACATTACCCCCTCTGTATGCTGTGAGTTTGATCCTGTAAAACTCCAGAGGGATATGAGACATCTATCTCCTTTACATCATCTTTGTTTAGAAATTTGGAGTTGTCATTTAGCGTGATATTCTTCTACCTGAGACTTCACAATACACATAAATGGTGCTGCCATGGAGATAATGAAACAGCAGAGCCTCCTCTTTGAGCTACAGGAGCACTTGGGTTTATTTTAGTACAGTTTATTTACCGCAAGTGAAAGGGGATGATCTGATGTGGCATACAGCACTTTTGTACCAACAAAAATCTTGATGGTAGTTATTACACTGGTTTGTTTTTTGGAAAAGAAAATTGCCTTCTAAACCAAAACAATAATGGTAAGAAATTTGAAGGCAGTCCAAGCCTAGACCAACAGACCTATTTCAGGATCACAAGTTGCCATGCAAGGGCGTGCTGGGAGTGGAATAGGTGGGACACACATCCTCAAAATAGCAACACCAGCAAGCCCTATTAGATAGGCTGAACACTGGAAAAATATGTGACTTTTCCCCCTCATAGTGATTGTCAAAGGGAATGTGTGTTGCACCAGGTCCTAAATATCTCACAATATTTTTAGACACCTGGAGGATTAACCCAGAGTAAAGATTCTTCTCACCAAACTGCAAGGACCTCAGCCCTGAAAAAAAGACAAAAGCTAAAAATTCAAACAGATCTCTCAGATATTTGTTGTGACTAGTACTGTCAAAATCACATCACTGTTATTTGAGCAGAGAGGGCAGCTGCGAACCTGAATGTAGCTCCTTGTTGCTTGGAAAATTGTGAACCCTGGGAGTTTGATAAATTTTATTGTGGGGAAATTCTTATCCCAAAGCCCACAGGGTTGAACAAGACAACTTCAGAATAACTGCAGCCTCTGCCTGTATTTCTTTGAGCAACTTTGACCTCACATAGGGGCACAGAAAAAATGTAGTAATTCTTAGCTAAAATATCTCAAGCAGTGAAGCCTGTAGAAATTCCTAGGATTCAAGCTGAGTTAAAGAAGAAATGAGTAATACTCAATTTATGGAGCCAGCAAGGTTAGACTGGTCAACAGAAAATAGTTTTAAATCAGTGAAGGTAGTTTACTCCCTCCACATTTTTGTCTTGAAGAGGCGTGTGGAGTGAGCTGTCGGTTTAGAGTAAGCAATTGCAGATAAATGCCATCAGATGCTGATGTTGTGGAGGAAAGATCAGCTTTATATCACAAAGAAAAACCAAACAGCAGTGACAACAACAAAGCTGCCAGGAACAGGACCTCACCCACGCTAAGGAAAGCTCTGCCAGGTCCTCAGTCTGTCATCCACAGGGACAGAGGTTTCCTCCAACCTTTGCTTTGAAGGAATATATTTTGGCAGGGGGGAAAATGCCTCTTGGGTCTTGCATTGGGAGGACGTTATGGTACCACATTTGTTTTCCTACCTGGCTGGTGGTCATGTTGCTCACCTGGGTCGATCTGGTACAATCATCTGTTTATTGCCCTGTTAATGCCATTACTTTCGCTGGTTGTTCAAGTCCCAGTTCTGCTCTGCTTATCTCATTGCATCAGGAGCTGAGTGAGCAGAGAGACAGTTTGGGTGGCTGAGGGGGACAGCAGTGGTACTCAGTCCCAGAAACTGGCAGATAGATAATTATCTGATAACTTTTAGTCCCTAAAATTCCTTGCTGTTGCCTTTGTCCAGGTCAGAAGAGAAGGCAAAGTCAGGTCTTATTTTTGACACATTATTTTTTCGTTCTTGTGACCTCCGGGCCAGTGAAGGGATTTACTTTTCCAGGATTTGGTGGGACTCCGTTACGGAGAAAGATACCCCCTTGCACAGAAACTGCAGGTTTTTTCCCGTTCACTCTTCCGCTGCATATTCTCATGGGGTTAGTTGATCACCCCATGGGTGTGGTAGGAGAAGACTGATAACTATGCATACCAGGACACATATTCAGAAAAATATTCTAATATTTGGGGCAGATGAATTGGAAACATATGTATCTCCACAGAACTGAAAGCTAAAGCGGGACTGTTTATCTGCTGGATTTTATGTACTACTACTGGCAAAGAAATCAGTGATGAATGCACACTATTGAAAAAATGAAGTGCTACTTCAGGATTGTCCTTACAAATGCTCTTTCTTCTCCAATGCAATAATCCGAATGACACCTACCTCTGAGCAGGCAATTGGTGAGATTGCTTTATTCATGCATCTGGGTGATGGTCCCAAGAGTGTATGGAAGTCTCATTAGGAAATGTTAATTTCAGACACCACAAGCTTTAAGCACCCGGGCAGAGATATTGTCCACAGGAAGAGTGTAGCTGTCACCTTCAAAGCAAGGATTTGCTGTCCTTGAGTCTGGTCACACTCCATCAGAGGCAGCTTGGCTGCCCATTTGAAATCCTTGGCTCAGAGAGGTGGAAAGGCAGGTCTGGGATTAGAGGAAAGATCATAAATTCTTCCTGAGGGATTGTGACATGTTTTATATGCATCCATGGTCACCAGCTCACAGTTGGAGAGCAGGTCTCAGTGCTCCCAGTGTCCCAACATTGAGCCATGACCTGATCCAATGTGGAGCAGCCAAAGCAGACAGAGAAGCAACACGCAGGTGATTTTTCATAAATGCTCCCATTTTCTTCAGTTAGTTCCTCAAAGCATAATAAATGGGATAATAAGTGGTGTCAGGACATTTGGATTTTCTGTCCCATTCCTCTTTGTATGCGAAGCTATGTCTCTTGGCTGAGTTGAATGCTCTGTTATGAAGACAGCATTTTCACTTCATCTGCCTGGGGAAAGGGTCCGGTCGCAGGGAAGGCTTGGGAAAAGGTTAAGCCATCACGAGCACGCATGCAACACAAGCATCACACCTGTAGAGATAAACCCTGAAGAAAGTGACTGCTCTGGTGGTGGTGGTGGTTGGCTTGAAGATCCTGCCTGCAGGACAGCTGTGATTTGTCCAACTGACTTTACATATATCAGTTGAGTTCAGAATCAGCAATATAAAGCATATGTGATATACATGCATATATAAAAGTAAGTGCCATATGTGCCACCAGCAACATCTCCTTGCCAGTGTTTATTTTCAGTTCTGTCTTCTGATTTGATTCCCCTTCCTCGGTTTTATTGTCAGCCATGTCTGGACATTTTTGTCAAAGTTTCTGAGACTTGAAAGCTTTTTCTTCCAAGCACTAAGTTCACAGACTCTCCTCTTGATAAAGCAGATAAACATCTGAAGCAAAGGGGCGTCTACTAGAAAACAGCCCAGCCAGCCTGGGGACCTCTGAGACCAACTTATCTGGATACAGCTGGAGAGTCTGGGAGAAAGGGACAGTCTTAGTTCAGATAAATTTTTTTTAACCCTCTGAAACAAACCTTTAGCTGAAAAATACAATCCAAACTTGACATCTTTTAGGGATGGAAAATGTATAGCTATGACTAATTTCGTTACTACCTCATTTTTCCTCCTTGCTGATTCTGTTAGGATGTTTTTTCAGAGGGAACCTGTGAGAAACTGAGGTCTTGTTCTCAGTGAAGTATTGAGATCACAAGGCATGTGATTCCTCTCTCCCCCCACCCCCCTTTTTTTTTTTCTTCTGCTGGTCTCAAAGCACAGAGAGAAGACAAGCGATGAAGGGGGAGGTTAGTAATGAAGTTATTTTGCACACATGCAAACACACACTTTAGATCTCAGTGATGCAAACCAGATGTTCACTGTCTGACTCCTAGGAAGACTAATTTAACTCATCCAGAGTTGTAGAAAATATGGAGGCTTCTATCAAACTGCTGCCAAAAGAGGATTTAGCTATTCCTAATATCAACTATGGGCTTGCATCAAGTATAGTTGTTACAAATCAATCTTCGGTTCATTGAAATATTGTTCCTGAATTAGCTAAAGTTTCTGAGGCTCTGTTGTTTTTTGTAAGAAAAGAGTTTCACTGAAAAGTTTTTGTTCTGTGGCAGTAATTCCCAATTTCTCCTCTTGTGGCTCCAGTTCTGAAATTTAACTCCATTTTCATCAGCCTGATGTCCTCAGTTCAAAAATAATTGAATTTCCACCAGTCTCATAACCTTGTTCATAACTTCATTGACCTCTCAGTTGGGAGCTGGATGCTTGGTTGGTTTTGTACTGTTCATTTGGGTCTGTACTGGCCTCTGCTTCTGTTTTTGTTTTTTGGGCTTTTTTGTTTGTTTTTTTTTAACCTATAGCTCATATGGTATCATTTAAGCTCCCGGATTGCACACAACTTAAATAGGAGGATGACAGCTGCAAACTACAGTTTTGGTGATAATTTTAAAGCAAATAAATGGTACAGTTCATTTCAGGATTCCCAAGATCTCTCTCATAATCCTCCAATAACCAATAACAAGACCTTGCAAGTCAAAGGGAACAAAAAGCTGGGTTTTAATTTACGAATATGTTTACAGCTCTCGTTTAAGGTTAGTTTTCTTCAGTCCGGTTGCCAATAGCTATCACACTGCTCTTCAGAAACAGATCACTGCCTAGTTAGCCTTTTGATATTGCTGCAGCGTTTTAGGTGAGATTCATCTCCCTTAATTTTGCTGTATATGTAGTGGAGAGATCCCCACATCCCCAAGAGTTCTGGTTGCCCAGGTTCCATACTCAATGGAGAGAAATACACACTTTGGAGACTCATCTGCTGGAAGGAGGCTTTTCAGGTGTCCTTCATGCTTCATGTGGTCCGGGGTGGGACTGGATGAAGATGGTTTAAGCAGAGCTTTACTCACATCCCTTTCCCAAGCTGCAGATAAGGGTGTGCTCCTCAGCTGTGGTAGGTCTCCACATAAGCATGTCGTTCATTTCTGGGAACCGTGTTCCTGGATAGCTAGAGATGCGTGAGAAACGATTAAAGAGGTTGATACATAAAGCTTGGCATGGAGATGACTGAGGAGGATCGTAGGATGGGAGTCAGCTGAGATGTGAAGGCTGTGAACATAAAAGGAAACGAGAGGTTATTTACTGAGCTTTGCTGAGAGGAAATAGCACAAATGGGATGAGGCCCAACAGAAAACGTCAGCCTGGCTTTCAGGAAACTGGATGCATTTTTAGGATGCCCGGAGTGAGGATTAAATAAGCAGTGCGTTATCAGATAAGATGCTGAATCATGTGAGATAATCATGATAAAACACGGAAGAGAGTCCCAGCCTAGAAGCTAGGGAGCCACAATCTCCTCCCTGGCTTTTTCATCTGTTTGCCGACCTTGGAAAACCTGTTTCTTGCCTTCACTTGTTGCCTCATTAAGCTGCAATTGCTTTGGGAAAAGACTTTTGGGACTTGTTTTGAATTTTACAATGCCTACCCCGGGGGAACAATTTTCTGGGTGTTATTTTAATAGCGTCGGTAAGTAGTCTTCACCAGGGCTGAATTTACAGGGAGGATTGCTCAGTGTAGTGGTGTCTAAGGTGCCTCACCTCTCCTGGGCAGCTCATGCTGGATTTGGATTTACCATCAGATGTTGTGTACCAAGGACAAGGTTTATGCGGCTGAGCAGAGCGCTATGTAAGATAACAAACAGAAAGTGTAACGGGAGGACAGGGCTCTGTCTTCAGCTTCCAAAGAGGACCAGTCTACCCAATGACAACTTAGTGGAAAGCACTTCTCGGGATTCATCAGCTTTCTTCTTGTGCTCCCTGAACCCTTTCTCATACAATATGTTGAAGGAATAAAGCTTCTCCCTTTTAACTTAAGGTGACCTTAAAGCATTCATGGAAGACATGACACACTGGATCCAAGTCCCTCCTCTCCCTCAGGTGACTTGAAGACAAAGCTCTTTCCCCAAAATAAGAGTGCCTTTGCAGCATGCTAATGGGCACCCCAGTACCACATTTCCCTGCTGTTGTTTTGTGGGGTGGGGCAACATCTGGGTGTCTTTACCAGACCAGACTCTGAAGAAGAGACAGAGAAACATCTGGTTTGTGAGATCCATTGGATTTTAGGAGTAAGCTGGGTTGATACCAAGACTGAGGCCAAGACTTAGCACCAAAAGACTGTCATAGGCTGCTACGGAGTACTAGTACTGGGAACACAGACAAAGGGGATTTAAGGGATCTGTAGGGTTAGCAAGCAGCTAATTTAAGGATTTTGGCAATACACTTGTGCCAGAAGTAACAACTAGATGCTTAGTCTTTTGGTGAAATTTAGCATTTAAATGTTGAAAGCTGCTTCTTCCAATTTCTTGAGACCTAAGAGGGTAACTACCTTCTAACATGTTAAAAGAGAATTCCCAGTGAACTGAGAAATTTTGGAAACAAATAAAAAATGAAACAAGAGCAGGATGTGATAGTAGCAATAAATACACCAGTGCTTTTTTTTCCTCTCCCAGCAACAGTACTCTGCTGGGAACTTTGCCTTCAAAATGCCTGCTGGGAGGTGCCCTGGCAAAGATTGAGCAGGTGAAGTGATTCCAAGCTAATGATCTCCGACAGATAAGAGCAGGAACTCTCTGGCGAAGACATGGCTCCTTTCTTTTTTCTTCCAAAGGAGCTTTCAGAGTAGTGTTGTTGAGTAACCACAATTCACATAAAATATTTGCTCTTTGGGAAATGAAGCTGAGATAGTCTCGAGTCTGGCAGAAAATCCCAATAATCCCCAGAGAATATGGAACGTGAAGGGGAAATACCGTTGGCTCCGCAGTTCAAAGCAGAGATAAAAACTCCCCAAACTATGGTTTTTCTTTTAAACAGTATTTGTAGCCTTTAATGTAAACTCTTCGCGTGCAGCCTTCTTGCTCTGAATTTCTCCCCCGCACACGTTGTTCCTGATTTTTTGCAGTCCTTAAATGGCAGAGAGGACAGAAGGTCACATTCCCTTTGATGTGTGCATGCAAGTGTGTGCGTGTGTGTCTGTATGTATGTGTAACCTGCTGGCAGAGCGGCAACAGCCAACAGCCTTGGCCACCGCCTTGTATAGAGATGTAGTGAAACTGGATCCTGCTACAAGAGGTGCCGTAGATAGATGTAAGCAGTGACAACCTTGCTCTCAACAAGAGTACAATTGATGTAACAGAGCGATGAGACAGATTAATGAGTATGTTATGGAGTGAGAGGAGACAAGATGGTCAGCAAATATAATAGGGTATGTTACATCATCTGTTGAAGGGCCGTTCAAGGCTAAATGTGGTTCTTGGTGGTCTGTAAGAGAGCTGTCCCTTGGACCTAATGCTGGAAACCAGACTCTGAGTCCTGAGCTTGGGTCCTGCTGGCAAACCACGGGTGGAGTGCTTGTTATCCACCACAAGCACTGACATGCAGAAACTAATATTATCAATAATTTTAAGCACCAGACAAAATTATTTTGTTCGTCTCCAAACTTAGGTGAAATTTTGACAGAATTTGCCAGATAGTTTCAGGGGGAAGCTTTGGGACAGGGAATGAAGGTAATGACAAGGAGGCAGTAACACAACAGCCCTGCCCAGGGCTGTCCAGTGGTTTATTCTGGATGTGAGAGCAGAGATTTAATTTCTGCTTTGACCAAGGGCATCAGACACCCTTCAGGCTCTTCCGACACAGCAACACAGCAGTTTTTTTGTTGCCAGCACTGTCCCTGGGTGCTCCAGCCTTTCAAGGGAATGTCCTCCCCCTGCTCTGTAAACTTCACTGTGGCAGATTTATTAATTTTTTTACCCTTTCATGGCAGTTAGAATTATTGCTTATTCACCTCCAGACAAAATATATGATATAAAGTACTAAGGAAATGTTCAAAGCTAATAAAAACAGCACAAAATCCTCCCAATTCCTCTATCCTTCTGACTTCAAAATACACCAGTTGGCTTACACTGACCTAGGAATGACTGCTAAGACAGACAAATATATAGGATATGCGATATTTCTGTGAATAGCTGCTAAGATGCAAGCCAAGCATCTTATGTTGGGAATCACATTCATAAATCAGCAAAAAGGAACCTGTTCTGATCCCAGTTCCCAGTCCTGGAGGAAGGTCACCACAAACTCAAGGGTGAGATGGACTAGTGTGTCCTTGCTTCTGAAATTCTTGAATTCTCTAGTGTTTCAGAGAGGGTAAACATTTTGGCCCAGATCATGAGCTAGCAGCATGTTTTTCCCCAGAAGGAACAAACTGTAAGCTGTAATCTTAGATCTGAACATTCCTTATTAACCCAATTTTTTATCCATGATAGCACTAATTAAAGTACACATTCTTAACAGCATGCAGGAAAAAACAGGAAAAAACATATTTGTTGTAACATGTTTAATCAGGGCCATGTTTAAGTCAAAATTGAATGTTTTTCTTACAAATACTCTTGCGCAAATAGAAACATGCCCAAAGGAAGTTCCCTGTGTTATACAGGCAATCAGATTGAAAAATCAAATTGATCCACTCTGGTGTTATAACCTATGAATCAGATTTGATTTTACTAGAATGACTGAGAAAAAAGTTATATCTGGACAGCAAGCATCACCAGACCACGAGCAGATATCTGCCCTTTGCTGCAGCCTGGTAGACTAGTCCTTTTGGATGAGTAGGTAGAAACACACTCTTCCAAGCAAAGTAGAGGTGGCCCAGTTGCTTTCAACCATTGCTTATCATAGCTAATAAAATATTCACAAAAAATAGGGCAATGATTGAAAGGTGAAATCTTGTAGTAACCTTAATTCCTGGCATTGCCGGGAAGTCCATGGTTTATCAGTGTCTGTTTTCCTGGTATAGCTTCCACAGGAACCCACCATCCTATAAGGAAAAGCTGTGATAGCAAAGACAAGTAGATCTGAGGAAGAGCACTACACAATGGGCTTCCTCTTGGCATTAGGCACCATGTCTGGGATTTCAAGGAACCAAAGAGGCAGATGAGTCAGATGGGTCTGGGCTGCAGGGGTCAGTTATGCTCAACAACCCCATTCCTGGCAAGCCCATGGAGAAGCTTCTGGAGGGTCCTGCTGACCTCTTGGCGTTGAACTGGTAAATGAGAGTAAAATTTGACCTGCACATTTCTTAGCTGTGTCTCCTTGTAATGAGGAAAATCAGGAATTAAAGCCAAGAATAATTAAATCTTCTGAATCAAGTTCTACAACTGTCTAGTTTCCAAATGCACAACCACTGCCTTCACTTTGGCTCACAGAAGCAATTCACATACTAGACCCTCAGGGCCACCATTCTAGCTCCCTGTAACTTTTTTTCATCTGGGAACAGCCTTTAAGCTTTTATCAGAACTCAGCTATCTGCCTGTGTTATTTATATGCATACACATGCGTACCAGATCCTCGGTTAACTAATTTATAGCCGCTGAGGAATGCAAAGAGCAGCAGGCCACTATTTGCACTTGGAGCTGATTTTCTTTTTTTTAACAAAGTTTGTCCTTTTCTTTGAAAGCTGTGACATTGTTCTCAAATTAAGCTTTTTTTCTTTTTTGGTGTATTTCAGGGAGGCTGGTAATTTGGCTTCTGTTCTGCTTCATTGCTGGGTCAGAACCCAGACTCAGAGTGGGGTCTTTGTTTTGGGTCATTCCCACATGATTGTCTACTTGAAGGGGCCAATGTTAGTCATCTCTTCAATGACCAAACCAGTGGGTTGGTTTTGAGGTCAAAGCTATGTGTGTGCTTTGTGGTAAGCCAACTCATATCAAAATCTTTAGTGGTTTGGGATCAAAGAAAATGGTGTTGTTTGTAATAGCTTGGAGAAAGATCTGTGGACATTTGCTGGAAATGAGCTTGTGAGGAATATGAGGCTCCTGTATTTGACATACTCCTGGGGGTTTTTTTGCTTGCTTCTAATCCATGTTGTAAGTGTTAATGGTTTGCTTTGTGCCAGCTGAACTTTATAAACTCATTAAAGAAGGCTGCGGGATGATAAAGTCCTGTGTCTGGAATAGCTGAGTCAGGTCCCATAGCAGAAGGAGAGGCCCATGTTTTGCCTTGGGTGGAGCTAACAGCTGCTGGCGTGGTTGATGGTTGAAAGAGCAGTGAGGTGGATCTGGGACCTTGATAATCACCTACATGCTTCAGGGACCCAGAAAAGGACTGGCTTCTGCTACCAAGTGGCCAAAACCACAGAATCACAGAATATTAAGGGTTGGAAGGGACCTCTAGAGATCATCTGGTCCAACCCCCCTGCCAGAGCAGGACCACCTACAGCAGGGGGCACAGGATGGCGTCCAGGTGGGTTGGGAATGTCTCCGGAGTCGCTGACTCCACCACCTCTCTGGGCAGCCTCTGCCAGGGCTCTGCCACCCTCAAAGGCAAGAAGTTCCTCCTCATGTTGAGATGGAACTTCCTATATTTGAGGAGGAGGGGGTTATGTATCTGAAAGGCTGCCTCCTCTCACTGCTGATGAGGTGCTAAAGTTGTGACCCCACCTGGGGCAGTGTGGACCAGTGTTACCAGTGAGGCTGTGGGGTCTGCGGCCTTGGGACTTTGCTTGGGAGCCTGCAGCAACAGCCCATGATGCCTGTGTCCCTGAGAACACAGACCCTCAGTAAATAACCTCTGCCACTTTCCAGATGACGTCTGGTTTAAGTGACCTCAGGCTCATGCCCAATTTCAGACCAGCTCATAAACTCCTCTCCAGCTGAAGAGAGATCCAGAATCACCAGGGAATGAAGAGGCAGCACTTTATTGTCTCTAACACCTCTACACAGTGAGCAGAAGAGTCAAACTGAGTACATTCTCCATGGGTAAGAGAAACCACCAGACTAGGAACAATCCTTGTGCAAAGAGAGGACTGTGAACAAACAATTGGGCTTTTACCCAGAGAAAGAAATATGTTGTATTTCAGGTGGTGATCTATCCAAGACTGAAATAAGGTACTCTTGGTGGGAACTTGATGTGAAAACATAACAACAGCACTTATGTGCCACATAATGCAAAGTTAAGCAAAGAAACTCTGTGTGCATTTGAAGAACAACATCAGTTTCCAGAGATAATACTCAGAAATAAACAAGCTTAATGGAAGCAAGCCTTCCATATCCTGCTACTTCTGTTCTCATGCTGTACTCATTTCTCTAGTGAACACCAGGTGTTGGGGACAGATGTTCTTGACCACACGCAGTTTGATAATCCTACCAAAGCTTTGGTGTCACTGAAAATCACAATCAGTTCTTTACAGAGGACACAAATGCTGGGAAAAAGGCAAAAGGATAAAGGGGAAAATTTATAACATATGGCAACATAAAATCATATATACAGGATCAAAACTGAAAGCCACACTTACAAGATGAGGAAGATTGTGGAAAGCAGCAAGGCTCGGAGACGCTTGTGAGGTTGCTGCTCAGATGACTGTAATCATCTGATGGCATCTCAGAGTGCATAAGTGGGGGAACCGTGAGCTTTGCTCTGTTTCTGTTCAACAATGACTGCCTGCAGAATGAAGTACTAATTTTCTGTTTCTGTTTTTTACTATTTAAAAAGCAACAAACCACACAACCAAGCTTGGAAACACTCAGACAATTGAACCAAAGATAATTAAGGTGCTAAAAAATGTACTTTGTAGCAAAAATCACAAGGTGGTCATACTGTGTAGCTGTCAGCTACACAATGTCTTGATCAGATTCTTCAGTAACTCAGAAGCTGATTTAGGAACCTGAAGTCTCAGAGACAAAAGTAGAATGAGACCTAAAGGCTGGAGGTTGGATTTAGACAAACTGAGATTTAAAATAAAGGGGTGTAACAAGTCATTGGAACAGCCTGGAATCGGGAATGTGGTTGAATTTCCATTTCTAGCTGTTCTCCAAATCACCACAGTACATTTTTCTCCATTTCAAGCATGAATTAACTGCCAGAAGCGTAATGGCCTCTTACGCAAGAAGTCAGACAAGACGATCACCATGGTCTCCTCTGATCTTACAGCCTATGACTAATGTATCATGTGTTTGTTCCCTCATTGTCTCTGGGGGAGAAGGAGATGTAGTGGGCTGTTTTGTTTTGGAAGGATTATTGGGAGTTTTTAGTGTACTGTACTTATTTTAGAGGAGGGAGGTCAGAAATGTGTGTTGTAGTTGGAATAGTTTGTGGGGGTTCTTTGTTCCCGTGGGAGCTTGTCCCATCCTGGCCCCTGAGAACGCTCTGTATTTTGTCCCTCTTCTATTAGAAAGTGTTGTAGTGCCAAAGGACTGAGATGTTCCCAGTCCCAGAGCTGCAGATGATCTTTTGCCAACGCCACTGAACCCTTAAGGAGTGGGGTTATGACACCAAGCTGTAGGAAATTACCATGCATAGGAGAGGCATTGCATGCTTCCATGTCTGATGTAACTAGCTGTGGTGCCTCGTGGAAAGAAAACCCATTGCTGATTTGGAAGACTTGTCTTGCTCCTCTGCTGATCCGCAGTCTTTCTTTAACAGAAAATGAGCAATGTACTGCCCAGTGATGCTGGCCGAGGGGATAGAATTGGCCCTCCGGACTGTGTCAAAAGTTCAAAGATGAGCATCAGGACTTCTGAGTCACTTTTCAAATATTAAGATAGCTCATAATATCACTTTCAGCCAGCCAAAGATAACTATCTCACTCTCATATACCCAAGCTGTGACTAATCAAAACTATTTTTAAGGGAAAAAATATTTATCTGGGACAACAGCTTTTATTCTGATTAAAAAGTCTCATTACTTTACAGTGTTTAACGAAGAATGCAATATCAGTCTTGCTGTTTGTTTCTTCTGCAAGAAGAAACTATACTATATATATACCATATATACACTATATACTATACTCAATTCTGGGAACACTGAAAAAAGGGGGGAGGGCAAAATTTTGTTAATATACAGCCAATCTTTACTATAGTGTTGAGCAAAACATGATTATCACTCCATATGACAGCACAATAGACCACTGAAATAAGGAGAGAGTCGTTATTTTACATGTAAAGAGCAAACGGACTATGGACCACGTGCACAAAAGGAGTCAGGTGCCTCAGTTCTCTGAAGCAATATGGACGTGGGTTTCTAAGAGCCTTTTTAGGTCTGTCCACCACTAACTGGTCCAAAGTTACAGACAAAGGGATATAACCCCTGTTCATTCATCCCAGCGTGTAAACAATAACTGCTGGATTATTTTGGTTGAGAAGACTTCAGCTTTCTGTTATGGAGACTTTGTAATTTATCCAAACCAGAGCACAAGAGCTAACAAGCCTGATTCTGAAGTTAACTTTGGATTCTTATTTTAGATTTGAGCTTCTTGTTTTGGTGGCCAACAGTAAAAAATGGTAGGCAGTGATCATCACTGGCAGCATTTGCAATTCAGGGCGTAGGGTTTCATGTGCAATGCCTTGCTGAACAATCCAGCCCTCAAAGCTTTGATGAAAAGGCAACATTTACCCACCAGGTTGAGCAATGGTTCACTATTTCTATAAAAAAAATCACCATTTGCCTCCAGGCACTATTCATACATACAATAAGACCTTCTCTGGAAATCTCGCACATTGTATTAGTAAGGAACATAGAGGCTGAGAACACAGGGCGAAATGAATTGTTCAGAGGAGCAGAAGTAAGGATTAGAACCAAGATCTTTTGAGCTTTATCCTTGTGAAACTGCTCAAGGAAGAGGAAATCCTGTTCCCTTCAATGCAACCGCAAAGTACCAACCTCTTCCTGGAAGTTACACAATTTGACAAATTCATTTTTAACAGGTACTTTTACCCTCCTCATCAGAACCCTTCAGCTGTCAAAGCAAGGTTTTTTCTAAGACTGATCAATGAGAAAGTGCAGGTTCCGACTTATATTTGTCAATTTGTTAAGATGTTGGTTTGGGGCTGAACCCTGTAGGATCTCTAGTATGTCCCAACCCTACTGCAGCCGCAGCAGTTGGGGTGCTGAGCTCTGTTTTGTGGGATTTTGAGGGTGCTCAGCCATTCACGATTTTGTAGCTTCAAGAAAGGAGGTCAGATCGGAGAACTGATCTTGGCAAGTTTGAGTGGAAATCTAAACCAAGAGACCAGTTCCGAGCTCAGAGCATCACAGAATGAATCACAGAATGGGTAGAGTTGGCAGGGACTTTAAAGATTATCCAGTTCCAACCCCCCTGCCCTGGGCAGGGACACCTCCCACTAGACCTGGTTGCTCCAAACCCTGTCCAACCTGGCCTGGAACACCTGCAGGGACGGGGTATTCACAACTTCCCTGGGTATCACATCCTCTTGTTCAGCTAGATGTGGTGCTTAGAGCCTCACACCATCTTCTGCAATTCAGACCAAGGTAAGTCCTTCCCAAGAGACATGATGAGTGTTTTGCAGCAATATTTCTTTTTTAAATCTCCTGTCCTTTGCAATGCCCTTTCACAGACGTGTTACGAGATCGATCCTGACAGGGACTGGCGTGCGCTCCCTAATGGTGCCAAGAACTGTGTTTTTTGCTTCCTTTCTCCAAGCGCACTCCCGCGTTTCTGACGAACGAGCTATTGTAATTCACATGACTCAGGTTTATTCAGCACGCTGTCAGACCTGGAGTGCTGTCAGACTTGTTTATTGGTTTTACATCCTTCCAGGCCTTTTATAGGAAATCACAGAAAGCCACTATTTCACCACGTACACCTCTCGTATCAACAAACCGCTGAGTAACACAGCCCTCCTTCCTCTGCATGACAGCTTGTCATGTAAAATTTCACATGGCTTACTCACATTTCTGAAGCTAGCTGGTTTTACTCGCACAGATGAAGTAAACCCAGACAAGCTGACACATTTTTGTAATACATCTTACACTCAGATTTGAGCGTTTGCATGCCATTTGCAATTTTGGGACTGCAGAGAGGTGGCAAAAAAAGTGATTTAAAAATGAAAAGTTCTTAAAATGTCTCTGCTGGGTTTTTCTGCTAGCCAAGAATGACTGTGTTTGGGGTAAATGCTTCTGAGCCATGTCAGTAATCACTTCGGCTGTGTGAATCCTTAGAGCGTTGCTCCTTCTCGAAAGAGACAGTGTTGAGATAAAGATTTATTTTTCAGGGGGGCTACAAGGACCTTTCCCCAGACTTACAGCAAGGTTTGTGCAGCTCCCCAAGCTCAAACGACAACACACTCTTCATGCCCTCCTATCACTTGCAGGAATGACCTTTGAAAAGCAGCTTTGACAAAGGGTTTGGCAGCACATCTCTGCTGACCTTTACCAAAATGCTGCTCACTGCTGAGCTGCCATCACTGCGCGTGGTCCTGCTCTCAGCGTGCCTCGGCTGCCCAGCAAAATGCATGTGCTTAAATCTCTTGCCCAGTGCTTGTGTCGAAGCAGAGTTGTGCTCTTGCACGTTACGAATGTACACAAGCCAAGTGCCACAGCTGAGCTGACAAGCCATAACTTCTTAACCACTCACGTGATTATATATAACTGTTTGCCTAAGGGCTTTCTTTTACTTTTCGCCCCCCCCCATGCTGGTAGTATTTACACACACATTTAACTTCATGTACACAAGTGTCTGATGTCAATTAGCCTACTCTGATAAATGAAGCGTTAGCCCATATGTAAGTGTTTGCAAGAAGGAAGCTTTGATCCTGTTTATATCTTTCCTATCTCTAAAGAAAAATAATCTATGGTCTGTAAATCCAGTCTCTATGAAAAACTCATCTTGTCACATCATTTTGCTATTGGCCAACAATATTACTGTTGCTCTGGGACATGATTACTGCTGGAGGACAGTCTCTGAGGGCTTGAGCCAACCAGTCCTATGTAAAGTTCCTCTCACAACCTTCAAATATGGATCAAAAATGTCCAGAGTGAGGGAGAAGTGTCCAGAGTGAGGGAGAAGTGTCCAGAGTTCAAACATTGGGGGAAACTTTTGCCACACTCAAATTAAAACCTGTGTCCTTACTGATGTCAGAATTTTACCACTGGCATTTGGCTTTGAGCTTGTAAGAAAATATATGTCAAGTTGCCAACTTCTAGCATAGAGTAAAGTTAGTATGGCATCAGGCTTTGAAATGTGGTGGAATAGGGGCTATATTTCTGTTGAATGACGTGGAAGTGTAGGGTGCTCTTCCGAGAAATGTCTGGGATTTGTAACCCAAGAGGTACTGCCCACCTCACACTGTGCAAATGGTCAACCCGTTTTCTGATGAGACTGATCTGTCCCATCCTTGCTCCTGTTCAGGATGCCCATTTAGCCAAATAACACTGTGGAAGATAGAGGGAGAAGAGGATCTCTGTATTAATCCTTGATTTTGGCGTATTGATGAATGGGTGGTCAGGATTTTAATTCCTTTTCCATACCTGCAGGAAGAAATCTTTGCCTTCTCCAAAGGTTAATTCTATGAATTGCTTTGACTACTATGTGCTGCACTCATTTATCCATTCAACTTCATTGTAAGAATATGGTAGAAGGTGATTTTCAGTTAATTTTTATAATTCATGCTATCTTGAAATGCAAATACTTTTGATTTCATTCCACTAGTTGATTAACTCCTGCTTGTTCAAAGCCAGACCATAACTATTCTCACTGCTGCAAATTTTCATTTTGATGGGGGACGTATATAGAATTTGGCTGCTGAGGCAGTTTGAAGAAGCCCACCGTGATTTATAGTTGCATAAGATTCTGGAGAATGTGCAATTTTCAGTTCTACATTATCATCCTGTCCTCAAACCTTCCGCCTACTTATCGTCTTCTTGTTGAAACATCTGGTCTTTAGACAACCAGAAAGTGTACTGAATTATAAACTGTGAGGTTGCTCTTCAACCTCGCACATTATCACTCAATAGCAGCTATCAGAGACTCTTTACTTCTAATAAACATCATATGCATTGCGATGGCTTTGGAGACCTTTCTCCTCTGGTAGTAAGTAGGTGATACCCAGCTGCACTATCAAAGCTGCAAATATTTGAGACTAAATTGCACAAGATGTGCTTTCTATTTGAACCATATTGGTGGGATTTGCCAGATTAAATATAGATGTACGTGATGTAGATGTTTGCGTCTGAGCTCCCTTTTTTGGCAGTGGAGAGAAAGAGGCACTGTTAGAGACTGACTGTAGCAGAGTCTGACCCAGCAACTGATCTTGATTCCATACAATCTTATAGAGATACAGGTTGGGAAGGTCCTGAAGAGGTCACCTGTGTCCCTACTCAGTCTCCTACGCTGGATCAAGCATTTCTGGACCTTACTTAACAAGTGTTTGTCTGGGGTGTTTCTAAGCGTTAGTGGTTAGATCTGACCTCTTTTAATTCAGCTTCTGAAAAGCTATACACCTGTTTTAAGTTACTGTTCTACTATTGGCTGTGGAGAGAGAAAAAAATCACTGAAGAACATCCTTCCTGCCTCAAAATATGTAAAATCACTTCTTGGTGATGTGGCTCCTCCAGATGTGCCTCGCTGTCTCTGTTGGCTATAGACCAACACCTCAAATTTTCTGCCCAGTGTTAAGTGTGATGGAGAGAGATAGGATGAACCTGACCATCATCAGGCCAGGACTCAGAGCCCAGATCTGAAAAAAGATTGTCATGAGATGACCTTGAAGGTGTTTAGATTCCAGACCAAGCTGGTGCCAGGTTAAAGGAAAAAAAGAAAGAAAAAAGAGAAAGTAACCTCTACCAAAATTAAGACTTTATAGGCCTTTAAAATGTGTTTCTGAAAAATGTGAGCGCATAAAGCTTAGGTGCCAGAGATTAGCTATATATAATAAATATATACGCCAGTGACAATCCAACCTCCTTAAACGTTTAATTTGATTTAAAGGTGACATGAAAACTATTGGAAAGCTGAAACCAAATGGGAAGAGCTAAATGACCAGAAGACCATCAGTCTTCTCCCCTATCTACTGTTATTATCCTTCCACTAGGGCCTGATGGATAAAGTAGATCTTAAAAATTCAGTGTTCCACTCTGATGGCAATAGGAAGAGTGTTTCTGTCATTTGCAGTTGACAGCAAAATATTTTCTCTATGCTCAAGGTTGTAAGTGCTGCTACTGTCGTATCACAACCTTTAATAGGCATTTAAAGGGACTATGTGGGTAAGTTGAATTCTCTACATTTGAAAAGCATTTTGAGTTCCGGTAAAAAAAAATGAAAAACACACCAAAACCCAATTTTCTATGTAGTGAAGTGAAAGGCTCTTCCTAGGAATTGTTGTACTTCTTTTCTCAGTCCCAGTGCTATATATGGCCTGTTCTGATTCTTTCAGAGCTCCCAGGTCAAGCCACACTTTTTTTACAGGATTTTTCAATAGTAGAGGTGCATACACAGTCCAAAACCTCAGTTATATCACTAACTTTGCGAGGTGAATAGGAAAGTAAGAAAGCAAATAATGTGGAAAGGAATAAGAGAACAACCATTACATAAATGAGGGAATTACTTAAGTGTCTAGGACAGGATTTCAGATGACTGTTTGTTAATCATTACATTATTATGCAATTTCTATATATCATTAACAGTCTTCCTTTGTAATCTGCATATTCTTCTAATATAAGATTCCTTTGATGATAGTCCATTTTATTACTCTTGGTGATGTTTCTAATTACCATTGCCAGTGCATCGTTACTTATGCTGTTATTGCACTCATTAATGGTCTATGAAGTTTTTTCCTTTTTGATGTTTTTCCCAGCTCAACACATCATGAAACAGGCAACACTTTGCTGTAACAGGAAGTACAATTTTGAGAATCAAACTAATTTTCCCCAATAACTTTTTTCTGATACTTTCCCATTTTCTGTCAAAGTCCAAACACATGTTTGTAATCTCTCTTGGTGTCAGAGTGCTGTCTACATGTTCTGGAAACTCGAGAGCTGAACTGCACATTTTCCAATAGCAATGATGCAATGATTTATACTGGTTCCTTTTAAGACTGACTCTTAGTGCTTTTGATGTGTTCAACCAGTTGTTCTTAAGCTTTATCTGGACTTACGTGGGTCCCAGATCTCCTTCCAATCTCAAGCAATGCTATAGAAGTAAAGGAAATATTTCAAGTCTGGAATGGCACATCTTGAGACTGGAAGCCCAAAACTAGAACGTAATAAATCTGAAGTCATTCAGCGAAATATCAAAGACTTATCTGCTAGGAGTCAAAACTGGTAACAAACATTTCTAAACACAAACAATAGGTCAAATACAGGGAAGAGATTATAAGGAACAATGAGTAGGGTTTTTTTACATTGTTTATAAGAAAACAAATGCCAAATACAATGTTTTGGATAGCTCCTTTAAGAAAGAAGCACAAACCAAGTCTGGAAGCACAGATCCACTCTGAGTTCAGTCTTTGAAATATGGATCAAAGTTGTCTGCGCCACGGAGGCGTCAGTCAGCTCTTCTCTGTTTCTGCTCCTTGAAGGGATCTGCTTTGTATTTCATTGGGACTACTGCAAAATTGCTTTCAGCTATAAATTTGCAGCAACTTTTTTTCAGAAAATGAAAGACATAAGTGGCAGCTTATTAACAAACGAGGAGTTTGTAGGCCCAGCTAATGCTGCATGTGCTACTCTTAAGGGTGACTGCCTCTGTCTAGAATAGAGCTAGTGGGGCTATGGTTGGTGAAGATTAAATGCATCACACATATTGCTAGTTCAGTTACCAAACAAGAAACTAAACAGATAGGTTGGATCAACTTGAAAAGAAATTTTCAAGCAATTTTCTGTTGGGGTGGTTAAATAAAGCAGTTGGGTTGAACTATACAATTTGATATATTTGGACCAAAAGTCAGCAGAAACCGAGGCTAGGTTTATGTGCCATTCATGAAACAGAAGATCAGGAACAGCTCAATATCAGTCCCAGGGAAAAAGAATGTCCCTAGGATAGAGATCAAGGATTCAAACCCCTTCAAGTCTCTTCTAATGAAGGACCCCCACTACGAAGTTTTGGGGGTGTCCACAGTGGTGAGTGCCATTCATTGGGCTGCGCTGGATGGAGAACCCTGGCAGCATCACAAGCTCTTCCTCAGAGGATCATAGGTTAGGGGGCTCTGTAGTGCAAGTACAGCTCCAACTTTTGCTTTAATTTTTAAAAATATTATTGGGGACAGAAAAGCCTGTTTCTCCTTCAGAGAGCTCTCCTTCAGGAGTCTCCTTCTCCTTTCCAGAGTGCCTGGTGGCCCAGCAGTCTGGGTCATGCTTAGGAGGTGGGAGAGGGGCATTGAGATGTTGCGGCTACCTTCCTGTGCCCTCTCTTGGCATGGGATCTGGATCTCTGGACCAGGCTGCCTTATGACAACCCTTCTATGAGTGGCATCAGACGAGCTGTCAGATGTGTCATCATCAGTCATCAGTGATATTAGCAGCTTTATGCTGGCTTTCTATGGTTATTCATGCAAATTTTCATGTTGCAATTTGGCAGGACATACAGACCAGGTGCAGCCATGATTTCAGGTTAGCCTGATGTGGTTTTTTAGAAGAAAGAAATAAGATCTCCTCAGCCTTGTTAGAGCCAGGTGTCTGCGCAATGAGTCCTCTCGAGTCTACAAGGGTGTGTGATCAAAGCTCCACTCTCCTTCCTCTTGTCCCAGCTGATCAGGATAATGCACAGTGATCCTTCCCTTGATTTTCCTGAATTACATAAGAAGGAGACACATATGTGGTTCTGGGATCATGTTGGCACATTGGGTTAAGTCAGCAGGCCTGATGACTGAGTTTGTTATTTCTCCTCATTTCCATGGTAACGTCTCACAAACTGATGATACTTTACCCATATGCAAGATGTTCAACGATGTTGCAAGTTACAACTCAAACGTATACGACATCTTGCTCAAAAACTTTCTGTACAATAACCATGGTTATCCCACTGAAAGCTACCTTCTGCAGTTGGAGTTCAGGCTGACAATCTTTTGAAATGGGATTTTTCTGTCTCAGGTGGAATGGGCTACAATTATCTATTTATATTCCCTGGACCCCATAACAGCTTGTCATATATTTTCACGCCATAGCAGCATGAGTGGTTTAAGAGATCTTAAGTAAATACTGTGTATGTACAAGCACTGATTTTTGGGTTTTTTTCCCTTTTGCATGAACAGTGTCCTATTGTCTGGTTTTAATTTGTAGTTCCCTTCGTGCTCCTTTAGCTCCCTTAATGGGTTCTCAAATTTCCCGTCTGACTCGACAGCGGTGCCCCAGCTGGAGTCGTGCCGCCCTCTGTTTGGCTATACAACCAAAACCCCAAGTGGCCCTTTTTCGGTTATGCCATCAATTAACCTTATTGTGAAGAGCAACCTCTCCAACACGCACAACCTTTCATACTCGGGATGTCGGGTAACTGTTATTTACATGTATCGGTTAGTCTTTAGGGTATTTATTTCTCTGATGTTAATTCTAGATTGTTGTTTATTTCTACTGTGCTGGCTAAAGCTGCCAGTTTTCAGAAATCGGAGCTTTACAAACAGTACAAGCAATGCAAACAATACAGGGCTACGAGCAAGTGACTGTGAGTCACAGCTTCTACATTCAATTTCCACCTACACTTCTACACTCAATTAACTCCTCCAAGGCTGAGTTTTAGTATTTTACAAGAGTCCAGTAATCATATAGCTGTGCAGTGTTTTGGGCAACCTAAGATGAAAGGGGCTTATATATTCAAACACTGGTAGTTAATTTAAATGCTGTAAATCAATGAATAATAATGATTAATTGGCTGTGATTTCCATGATTACCTAGTGATGACAGCGACTTGTTCTCCTCCAGACCTCTGCCCTCCTGGCAACATAATTCATGTGAACTGTGATTCAAGACAGAATTTATAGGAAAATTGAACAAGAGATCCCACTAGCTCTGCAGCAAGCCTGAGCCACCTGAACAGGGAGCAGGAGCGCAGCCAAAGGGAAGCTATGTCAGAAGGAAGGCTGTTTTGCCTTGCATTCATCATCGGTAATTGGGTATCAAGAAAACAGGGACAACAGAAAAAACAATGAAAACCTGTCCTGCACTCAAAGTCCACATGCACCCCCAGACTGGTCAGATTGTCCCTGCACTACCCATCACTTTGTAATTGGAGGCTGAAGACCTGAAGGTACACCAGGAAAAGAGCATCTACTACCTTGCATGACCTCTGCCCGCACCCTGGCTGATTTCTCATGCCCCTTTGGCGATTTTCCAAGCCTCACCAACACGGAACAATCCTCCCACTCTGAGAAAAATGCAATATTTGGCTCGTTAAATTGACTATCACTTCTGCAGCTGATAATCAGGGAACTGCTTATCTGTTAAACAGCCCCAGTCAGGAGCGGGCAGCCAAAGAGTCTGCATGAGTAACGTTGCTGAATCAGCCAAAAACCCCTCCCCTGGGCTGCTGAACAGCCTCTCCGCACCCCTCCCAGCCTATCTCCCCTCTCCAGGACACACTGAGCAAAGGGCTGTGGTCTGCTTCCAGGGAACACTCGAGCCTCAGCCCTGTCCCATCTACCTCTTTGCTTTCCTGGAGTGTAACCATAATATAGCAGAGGCAATGAAAAGCCCTGCGAGGTCTGGGTCACTCTTCCTCATTGGGAAGGAATGGACCGCACCCAACGCCGTCCTTAGGCAGGCTACCCTCTGATTTATGTGAATTGACTGCAAAACTGGCTCCATCATTACGAGCTCCTTCATCCACAAGCACCAAACCTAATTCTTCACCCGAGCATTGTTATCCTGCAAAAGCCACAGCTTTCTCCAGGACCCTAAAGAGAAATGGGGCTGCTTGTGTTGACTAATCATGCAGGCTATATAGCAAAGACTCATCCCTCACGTCCCAGCTGCCCGTTAGACCAGCCTGTGAGCACAGCACAGGTCAAAGCCAAAGATGAACACAGACATGCAGACCAAGATACACCCCTCTCCAGCTTGCTGCAGCTTTCCTATGAGCACAAAGCATGGACAGAACATGATTCAACCCACTATGGCTGAATAGGTGCCTATCCCTCCCCACGCAGAGTGCAGGGCAGGTAGCCTCGGCTTAGCTGTCCCAGGTTTGTGATGTTAGAAACACTCTTTGGACCATTCTCCAAATCAGACATGGTGAGCCATGCTAGCACGTTGTTCTGCCCTTTCTGGGCTTTCTTTGTGTTGGATAAAAGCAGCACTAGACATCGGAGCGATTTATCTGGCTGCTGAGTCATCGCTGCCAGCCCAAGTGGACCAAGGGACTGGCCGGTTCCAATTTTACTAGGCGTTTTCCTCATTTAATAGTGGGGAGCACTGTAGGACATCTACGTCACCTCCTGGCTCTTCAGACGTTGACTTCACTTTGGGCTTGTCAATGTAGAGAGACACTGGTAGGGCATGAGACAACCCTGTCTGGGGGCCGTGCGCCCACGAAACCTCCTTGGTGGAAGCTGTGAGCTCAGGCACATGAAGCCATGCAGATCCCAGCCAGAGCTGGCTTGTGGCCGACCAGCTTGGTGCTCGGGCGGAACAAATATATGTCTGTCTGCACCCGTCCATGGAGATGTGCCCTTGGGGAGGTCAAAGAGAAAGACAGAGCTGCTGGGGACAGTTGCCCAATGCCTTTCCCCAGAAGCATTTTCCCTGGCACAAGACTTGTCTGGAGCAACCCTCCTCAAAGGGCTGTTTCCTTAATGGAGGAATGTACTCATAGCCTGATATAGTGTTAAGTTAGAAAGACATGATTTGTGACACGTGTTAGTGCACGAAAGGAAAACGGTAGCACCAAGTCTGGGGTAAGCATGATTTATTCCCTACTTCTGTATCCAAGAGCATCCCGGGGAGGCAGCAAGTCTGTTGCCAAAGCCCCCTGGGGTTGTTTTCCGTGCTCCATTCCCCTCTCCTTCCCTCCGCTGAGATGAGGAGCTGCTCTTAAATGTTATCCAAATATTGCTAAACCAGAGAAAGTTGCTGTCTCTCATAACGTCCTAGGAGTCCAGCTCCCTTTTGGGAGCCGCAGGTGGGTTTTCTGAGCTGAAGGGAGGGAGGAGGGCAGCCATCCAGCCACCAGAACAATAAAAAAAGGCCCCATTCAGCTCAGCTTTAGCCCAGGAGCCGACTGGTCTGGTGGCTGAACTGGGAGCCTCAAGTGTATCTCCTGCTCCAGGGAATCTGGAGAGAAAGGGAATGACCATTGCAAGGAAATTCAGCAAAGATGCGTATCCCTTGAGCTTAGTGCAGAGCCCCTGTCTTGTGCACATTTTTACCCTTGGCCAGTGCAAAATGCATTTTGTTGCGAAAATGGAATGAGACCTATATGCAAGCAGCTATTTACTGTATAAGGATACTCTGAACGGAGTCGCCTTGTGTAGTTTCTCTGTGTGCTTGGAGTGCTTTATGCAGGTCCTCCCCATCTATGGAAGGGGCCAGGTTGTGCTTCTCTCCACCCGTTTTTGATTGTGTTCGACTGGAAGTTCTTCAGACATTTTTTGACACACACACTTAGCACAGGGCAGTCCTGATGCCTGCAGGACTGTTAGTTGGCTGTAATGTGGACAAGTGCTCACCTGAGAAATGCAGAAAAATTGTTATTCTTTCTCCACTTAGGTCCAAAAAGTGCATTGATTTTTAAATGAGTTTTATTTAGGTTCAGTTAAAAAAAAAATTTGGCCTAAAAAAAACTTTCCAAGTTTAGATGGTATCAGTTGCTGCTTTGAAATCTTACGTGTGTGCCGTGGATAACACACTCCACAAGCTGGTGGACCAAAAAAATTACTTTTGTCTATGTTTGGTGCTCCAGACCCTTGCAAGGTGGAAATCAACAGATACAGGACAATAATAAAAAAAACATTTGTCCCAGGAAAATTTGACCTTCTACCTTTTCAGTTGGACTATGGGGTATTTTTGTGCCTATACTATGAACAGTAAGACTAGACACGGTTTCCCCTTGGTCTCCATCCTGTTTTTGAGAACAATAGCTGCATTTTTGACACGGTGCCAGCCCATAATTCATGCTTGCCTACATCCTTTAGAGCAGAGACTTGACTGATATAATATTTTGGTGCATTGAAATGACTGTTCCAATTGGAACAGATTTTTTTTTTTCCTAATCGATAATATTATTTCTAAAAATGTAAATGTTTTAGGAATAATAAAGAAGAGAGGCCACGTCTCTCAATGAAATATGGGTGCATAAATTCCCTTGACCTAATCTCAAGTCCACTCGAACATAATACAGTTCAAAAGTTCAGCTTAGGATCAAACTGCATTGGGTTTATGTCCTGTTTGGGACAGAGAGCTTGAAACAGATGAGAGGAATCCAGCAAAGAACAGAAGGAGAAACTGGCAATGGTCAAGATGGAGTAAACAGAACAGCTGGGGATGAAAAAGCAAGAAATTCATTAAAAGAACAAATACTCTGGACAAAGCCTCACTTTTGAAGGTGTCACCGGCTTTTCCCCAGGTTGTCCTCTGAGCACAGTCCAAAAAGTTGCTGGATGCATCAAACCTGCTGAACATCACTTGATGTCATTGCCAGTCCCATATGCGTTGTTGGTACCACTTGTAGAGCAAGAAGTGAGTGCCAACAGCAGCAGCAGCATCACTGGAGTGAATGAAACTATCCCACCTAAGGGTTGCTCCCAAGCAGGAGCTTGGCTATGCCAGTTGAATTGTCCTCAGGGAAAAAAGCAGATTTTTTAATTTGCAGAACAACATAGATCCAGGCACTTAGGCTGATCTGAAAACCCTCCAGGATAATTAGAGTTGTCTCAGAAGTCCGGAATAATTCACATTCCAACATCTGTAAGTCCAAACTGTTGGGAAAGCGTCCGCTCCCTTCTCCATGCATAAAGCCTCTTCCAGGAGTCAGTCTCTGCTGGGTCCCGCGGATTCAGGATTGGCCCCAACATGTATTTACATCTACACCACCACCGAGACTGTAAAAGTCAACCCAACATTTGAATTACATTTTCTATATGTTTTTTCCTTCTTCCCTGCTGATTCAGAATGTTTAAAACATCCCTTTCTGTTTATATGCTTTAATTCTCCCCCTTCCACTGTGAACCAATTCTCATAACCTTTCTGCAAAGGTCCCATTTTTCACACCTTTTCCAGTTGCCGCTGCATCCCCTCTGAACTCTCTCACGGTGTCTGGCTGGAAAACTTTGCCAGGTTTCGTAACCTTATTCTTAAGAGAAAGTACCAAGGATCTCGAGGAGCGCATCTGGGAGCTCTGCAAAGCAAGACAGGAGAAGGGGGATAGAAACAGCTGCCATGGGGTTGAGTCTTGTGGCCTAATTAATTATCCCTGGTTGGGCTGTAAATGATACTGGATGTAGTCTTAGCCTGTCCTGTTTGTCAAGCAAAACATGAAGATGGTTTAAACTACTTCACAAACAGGGAGAGGTATGGAGAGTTGTGAGGGCTTGGCTGGTGAACAGATTGTAACTTGATCTCATTTCCTTCTGGCTGAAACATCTTCAAAAACTGCTCTGACTTAACCAGAAAAATGACTGCTGTACCTTCCCAGTGTGGATCCTGTGTTGTGTCTTTATTTCTAATTTGTGGAGGTATTCGAAACAGCGCAAAGGAGAAGCAAGAGAGTTTTGAATGTTTGTATGCAAAACTTATCTAACTTAGCCATGACTTTTAGGCCTTTATTAATTGAATAAATCTTTTTTATTGTTATTGGAGGAGGAGGAGAGTTAGGGAGGTCTACTATTCTTATTTGATCCAAATAATGCAAGATCTTTCTTTGAGATAAGACTTTATTCCCATAACAACTCTTGCACAAGACCAAAATCCCAACAGGCGAGTTGTGAAATAAGTGGTAAAGAAAAAAAAAAAAAAAACCCACCAAAAAAACCCCATTTGAGCCATGAGATGCTGAAAACATTGCTCCACAGACCGCAGCAAGTGGTTTGTTTAACTGTGCAGCACTCAGGTACTCTGCTAGGAGACATTTGAGAATACTTTGTGTGGGTGAGTCCAGAGGTCTCTTCAAGAGCAGTAGGAAGTGCACGGTGCAAACCAAATGAAGTGACACATTCTGCAGTGCACAAACACGTGATGTCATTGCACTTTTATTGCATTTACTCAAAAGCCTCCACATGAGCAGTCTAAGGAAGCAGGAGGCTGGAAAAGCAATTACACTGTGGGAAAAGAACAAAACCAGATAACATGACATTGGAAGTGCACAGGCAGAGAGTTGTGCAAAACCTTCCTGGCCGAAATCTGGCTTGATTTCTGTTTTTGATTAGTGCTTAAGAGGACAAATTGACATTAGACTTCAGAAAGCAGATCTAACAAATCAGACGGTTAAAGCAAAGGCCTCACAGTGCCTGTTTTTCAAACTAATTCTGACCTCTTATCCAACAGTGGGTCTGACTGGATGCTCACAAACTGGTGTTCAGTTGCCTTTGAGATGCTCTGGAGTATGCTGTCTGGCCTCCAGCTGATACCCAAGAATAGCTAGGTTTCCATCCTATCCTGTATCATACCTGCAAACTCTGCATTGATGTAGCCCAAACCCCAGGAACATCCCAAATAGCACTAGTTTCTTGCCATAAACCAAACTAGCTGCCTAGGCTTGACTCAAGTCCTTAGTTCTGGGTTAAGCTCTGTCTTTTAGCAGCAGTAGTGTGGTGAGCATGACTAGGGAAGTGATTGTCCCCCTGTACTTGGCACTGGGGAGGCCCCACCTCAGATACTGTGTTCAGTTTTGGGCACCTCACTCCAAGAAAGACATTGAGGGGCTGGAGTGTGTCCAGAGAAGGGCAATGGAGCTGGTGAGGGGTCTGGAGCACAAGTCTTGTGAGGGACCAGCTGAGGGAACGGGGGTTGTTCAGCTTGGAGAAAAGGAGGCTGACGGTAGACCTTCTTGCTCTCTACAACTGCCTCAAAGCACGTTGTAGTCAGTGGGGGTAGGTATCTTCTCCAAGTAACAAGTGATAGGACAAGAGGAAATAACCTCAAGTAGTGTCAGGGGAAGTTTAGATTGGATATTAGGAAAACCATATTAGGAAACCCACAAGGGTTAACATGCATTGGAACAGTCTGCAGAAGTGGTTGAGTCACCAGCCCTGGAGGTATTTGAAAGACATGTAAACGGGTACCGAGGGACATGATTTAGTGGTGGAGTTGGCAGTGTTAGGTTAACAGTTGCACTTGATGATCTTGAGGGTCTTTTCCAACCTAGGTGATTCTGTGATTCTCAGATACATAAATGTAGGTGTCTAGATGTAGACATCACCATGTGAGCTGGTGGTTGATGCTCTTTTTGCCACTAGTGGAGATGTAGTCAATACAGTTGGCAGAGGCCTGAAGAGAGGTTCAGCTCACTATGTAGCAAGACTCTGGATCTCTGAGAGGACTTGGGTCACAGCCTCCAGCCAGGTAGACGCAGATGTCCTGGGAGAATTTAGATGTCTGTCAGGGGACCCAGATGTCATAATCCTTCAGGATAGCACCTGCTTTTTAACCTCCCTGCGTGACTTAATGCCTTGATGGGGGCTATAGAGGGAGATAGCACTGGCTACTGGTGGTTCACATCCCTAGACCTTCCTCATGAGATATAGCAACTGGAGGATGTGGTGGCTTTTCTTTCTCTTTTTCCTATAGCATAGTGTTTAGAGTACCACGTAGGCTATGGCACACTGTTGCTCAGTTTTCTCCTCTGCAGGAAGGGGGTTGGTTTAGTTAGTGCACCAAGCAATACGGGAGCATGATACTTCCCAAGTGTCTCATTCAGACTCTTCCCCTCTGCTTTCTGCAGTCCCAGTGGCCAATTTGTTGTGTTGAGGACACAGTTTCCTCCTCCAGGGATTACTTAAGTGCTCCTTCAGGAACACAACGTTCTATAAATTGAGAGAAAATTGACGATAAATTGATAGGGTCCACCTAGCCCTCCCCGTGGGCTAGCAAGCAGGGCACTGCTTGAGGAGCAGAAAATACCCGTCTGGGTAGGGAAGAGAATTGAACTGGGAGTCTAGGTATGGAGTTACGATGGCAGCTCTATTTCCAGCTACAGTTTGCACAGAGCTTTATCCGGAAGTGATGCTTCAGCAATATCTACCCGCTTAGGAGACTTGGCAGAGGGACGCTCAGTGTGGGAGCCCTGTTGGGGCTTAGACAGATATGAATGGTTTTGTGCTGTCTGTGGCATTTCTGAATATGCCAAGGAGCAGGCTGTTAAATGCACAGGGAAATTCAGCACCAAACATAGTCCTTTACAGGCTTCAGGTACCAGATGGAAGAATCAGCAACTGAACAAGGACTGCAAAGATTTAGATTTTGGACTTAAAATACTTAGAGTGGCAAGGAAAACACCCAAATTCTTTCCTGGCCCTTCACCTCACTGGGCATCATTCTTCCCAAACAGGAAAGGAGCGCGATTTAGGGGTGATGGGTCTAGTTCAGCAATTCAATAACTTGCCTGATGGCTGTAGCGAAACACGAGGGATAGATTAGAGGAAACATACGGTCTTGAATTACATATGTAAGGGAAGAAACACATGCTAAGGTCTGTCACAAAGAGTTTTTTTCCAAAAGTAAGCAACAATTAATGAAGCTGGGGTTTTGGAACTCTTCGATCTATGACTCTTGCCAGAATTTTTTGCTACAACATTTTAAACTGAAAGGCAGTGGGGCCATAAAACTTGTAAATATTAAAAAAAAGCACCAATTATGATATAAGCACTCATGATGGAAGGAAGTTTCACAATAAAAAATATTTTTAAATGAACGTCTTACCTCATAGATCTCTTCTGGAATTTCAAAAGGTTACTGTCATTGTTTTATTTTATATTATTTCTGTGTCCCAACACTACTTAATGTGTTAAAACATGAAAAGATTTATACAGCTTTGACAGCCTAACTTTTGATTTTTGTTTTGATTTTATTTTGTTTTGGTTTAGTGATAATTGGGGGGGATGTTATTTAGCATTAGCCAATTGAAACATTTCCTCATCTTCTCTAGAACAAAAATAATAAAAGCAAACTGAATGTTGCAATGATTATTATTATTTTTTAATTATTATTGTATGAGAATGTGCTTGCTACAGTAGGAATAACTGAATTCAAATTGAAGCTCTGGCCGTACAAAGCAAACATTTCCTAATTTCACATTTTTCAGGTTTTTCATGGAGAATTTTGAAAATGTTAATTTTAAATTTGAGCAATAAAAATAAATTAAAAAAAAAGGAAACTTTATATGAACTCAGACTTCCACGAGCTGACTAACTCTGCCACATATGACATCATCAGCTACTTTTGCCATCTCTCCAGACACTTCTATGGCCAAATCCCTTCCACAGCTTCAGTGCAGGGAGTAGAAACAACTAACAGACCGCTGCTCAGAACTTTCTCTGCTGCTCCACTCCTCACCTAAGCGCACGACCCATTCTTCTTGTTTTGTAAAGACTCAGAGAATAATTCATGTTGGAAGGCAACTCTGGAGAGCTCCAGCCCAGCTCCTTGATCAAAGCAGGGCCAACCTCAGTGTCAGAAGTGGTTGCTCAGGGCCTTGCCCTGATGAGTTTTGAAAATCTCCAAGGATTTTCCCGAGTTTGACCTCTCTCATTATGAAGAAGTTTTCCCTTATGTTCAGCCTGAACTTCCCCAATTGCAACTCTCGGCAGTTGCATTTTGTCCTTTAATAGAAATACTCCTGGGAGGAGCTGATGCTGTCTTCTTTGTAACTGCCCTTCCAGTTTCGACAAAAGGTTTCTGCCCAAGACTTTCTCTTCTCCAGGCTGAACAAGCCTAGTTTCCTCCATCTCTTTCTCAGATATCATATGCTCCAGCCGCCTGTCCATCTTGGTGACCTCTGCTGGACTCACTCCGGTTTGTCAGTGTCTCTCTTGCACTGGGAGGCCCACAGCTGGACACAGTATCCAGATGTGGTGTTAAATGTGCCAAATAGGGGGGAGTAACAGCATCTCTTGGCTTTCTAACTAAGCTTTTGCAAATACAGGTCGGCTGGATTTTGATGTTACTAGGGCATGATGTTGATTCACGGGCAACTTGTTGTCCACCCAGACCCTCAGGTCCTGCTGCAAAGCTACTTCCCAGTCATCTTGTCCCTGGGATGGAGTGTTGCATGAGCTTGTTCTGTCCAATGCACAGGTCTTTGCTGAACATCATGAAATTTCTGTCAGACCATTGCTCTGATGTGGAAGGTCCCTCAGAATAGCAGCTCTGCCCCAACTTATGAACCACTGTTATGTTTGGTGTCATCCACAAACACGGTAAAGGCTTTGTCATGCCAGCTTAAATGCAGAAATGTAGCTTAAAGCAGTGCACAGCCTTCCTTTCCTTTATTTCTGCCCTGTAATGTTGCGCTATCAGCTTCTGCTTTGGGTTTCATGCTGACCATTCCTTCCCCATTTGTCTTCCAAATTCCTGGTTTAGCTGTGCTTATTCCCCTTCTGTTCTCCCCACCCCATGCCTCCTGCACGGTTGCCTGTCCCAAACCTTGATCTCCTTGGTGATTTTCCTGCCTGAAAATGCGTTTCTCTCCTCTGGTCTTGTCTCCTGGAACCTGGACTCCCCTATCCACTCTGTTTTCTGGGAAAGTCAGAAACAGTAGAGAGGAATCTCTTCTGTTGCCACCTTCCTGAATGTTTTTTCATAAAGAATACCACTTATGAACTGGAAAGATGTTTGTCTTTAATCCAATGACTGCGGGAAACGGGCAGGAGGAGGAAATATGTGGAACTAACTTGGCTCTGCAACGTGACAAAACAGCCATGATCAATAGCCTGGGAGAAAAGTGACTCTCCCAGTGTTGCAGGACTGTTCCCTTACATTTGCCAAAATTTTGTTTAGTATCATGTTGCATCAGCCTCCAAATGTCTTTGCTTGTGAAAGAATGTTGCACAGCCCAATGGGCCCTTCTCAAAATGTTCTCCTGTGCTTATTCAGTGTCTTTTCTCTCCCAGCTCAGTTTCATTGTTTCCCTGGTTACTGTATACTCACCCCTTGCGAGCTGGTGTCCTCCTCTGATCACATGCATCACATGTTGCCTAGCCAAGGTGCCCGTGTCTCCCTCTGCTCTCCACAGCTCAGCTCTGATTGCCTGTTCGCAAAGCTTTTCCCACCCGCATGTCTTGGATGCTCTTCAGTTTCCAGCTACGCTTCTTAGTTACCCATTACGAAGTGCTAAAGTGTACTAAACCCCTCTTCTCTACTCCATAGCCCTTCCATCTTTCACTTCTTCTGTCAGGCCTCATCTCTGCTCCTCTGTTATCTGTCTCCTAGGCTCTCTTCTCACTTTTCCACTACAAGAGGTGGGCTGAAGCTTCACAGATCTCCTCTAACACGCAGGAGACCAGCATGGTTGAGCAGGGAGCTCCTGAAAAACCTCAAGTGGAAGAAGGAAGTTTACAGTATGTGGAAGAAGGGACTAACCACTTGGGAAGATTACAAGAATGCTATCAGAGTATGCAGGGATGAAACAAGGAAAGCCAAGGCCTCCTTGGAATTAAATCTGGCAAGGGATGTCAAGGTCAACAGGAAAGGCTTCTTCAAGTACATTGGAGGCAAAAGAAAATCTAGGGAGAATGTGGGCCCACTACTGAATGAGATGGCACCATGGTGACAGAGGATGCAGAGAAGGCAGAGTTACTGAATGCCTTCTTTGCTTCAGTCTTCACTGCTCAGGCCAGCCCTCAGGAGCCCCAGACTTTACAGGTAACAGAGAAAGTCTGGAGCAGGGAAGACTCTCCCTTGGTTGGGGAAGATCAAGTTAGAGACCAACTAAGTAAATTGGATACCCACAAGTCCATGGGTCCTGATGGGATCCAGCCGTGAGTGCTGAGGGAGCCGGCAGAAGTCATTGCTGGGCCACTCTCCATCCTCTTTGAAAGGTCCTGGAGAACAGGCGAGGTGCCAGAGGACTGGAGGAAAGCCAGTGTTACTCAAGTCTTCTAAAAGGGCAAGAAGGAAGATCCAAGAAACTACAGACCAGTCAGCCTCACCTCCATCCCTGGTAAGATGATGGAACAGCTCATTCTGGGCGTCATCTCTAAGCATCTGGAGGAAAAGAAAGTTATCAGAAGTAGTCAACATGGATTCACCAAGGGGAAATCATGTATGATTAATCTGATAGCCTTCTACAGTGGCATGACTGGATGGATCGATGAGGGGAGAGCAGTGGATGGTGTCTACCTTGACTTTAACAAGGTTTTTGAC